>CAUYSK010058939.1:0-19444 GCA_963575035.1 Avahi laniger | reverse complement strand
ACAACCTTAGGCCAAGTCACTTAACTTTTCCAAGTCTTGATTTTCTCATCTGTAAAATGGACATCATTCTAAGCTTCTTTGTAGGCTTATTTGGAAGCGTGAATGAAACAATCCATGTAAAGAAACCTCTCGGTTGTACTTAGTAATGCTCCCAGGACACAGTAGCTGCCATCTCTAATATCCAAAAGTTGATCAGGTGCTGTGGCTCACTCCTGTAATCCTAGCACTCTGGGAGGCCGAGGCGGGAAGATCGCTTGAGCTCAGGATCTTGAGACCAACCTGAGCAAAAAGGAAACCCTTTCTCTACTAAAAATAGAAAAATTAGCTAGCCGTCATGGCATGCACCTGTAGTCCCAGCTACTCAAGAGGCTGAGGCAGGAGGATCCCTTGAACCCAGGAGTTTGAGGCTGCAGTGAGCTATGATGACGCCACTGCACTTTACCCAGGGCGTGTTTGTGAGACTCTGCCAAAAAAAAAAAAAAAAAAAAAAAAATCCCAAAGTTCATGTTCCTGTGCAGGGTGCGTGCAGAAGCTGCAACCTGCAGGGGTCTCTGATCTCAGGGCCAGAACAATTTCCAGGAAGAAGATGCCCAACATCCTGGGAACTGTGCATCCCTCCTTCTTCCTGGGAGCCCACATTCCAAGAAATACAGCTAAAATTGGCCCTCAAACAGCTTTTGCAGAGCACGTTGCAGCTTTTTTTGGGTCCGGAGAGCCAGTTTCCATGATGAAAGTGGCACAGAAGGAGAGACCCAGCTAAAAACAGCCGCCGCCCAGACTGGTGTTAACAGGATGCAGCCTCCCGTGTTTTGGGGGTTTGGACGCTTCGACTTCCGCAGCGGCGCTTCCCCCGTCACCACTAGGTGGGAGCATCGCACCGCAGCGGGCGCTGTACTCCCAGAGCCTGGGGCAGGGCGGGGAAGGCGCTTCTGAAATCCTGCCCGTGAAATACACACCCGCTACAAAACTCCACTAAACTACGCCCTTTTTACCGGGGGCACTTATTTGCATTACAGGTGCTCCATGGAGTCTCCTCTAAGGGCCACCTTAGTGTCTCGGAAGCTAAAGAGTTCTCCGAGGGCGGACTCTCAGCCCCCTGGCCCTGCGGGTGTCCTCGCCGCTAGCAGAGACAGCCCACCTCACTTAGGAGGTGCATGATGTCTTGTGTTCACTGTTGTCGTTGAAGAACTTGCCTTAGTTTTGAATTTTCTGGGAGAAGTGGCCTAGATTAGGGGCCAAGGCACCAATTTGGGACTCACGGTCTGGCCATGAGCGGCCAGTTGCTTCCCTGGCTGGGCACAGGGATGATGTTTTGGCTCTGGAGTGTGGCTGCCTGTGCTCAGGTCACTAAATCATATGGAGAACGGAGGCACCTGTGGACCCTACCTCATGGGACATAGCGGGGAACAGCTGAGTCACAGATGGGAATTCCTTAGGGCAGTGCCCGCCTGGCACGTAACAAGGACTGAAATGTGAGTTACTTCTGCTGTTTTCCCAGTATCTCCGGGGTCTGGTGTATATCAGCCACCAGCAAATAGTAACTTAGTGCTCCTCATTGTCTTTGGTGACGAAGAGGGTGGAGGGATGATCTCACGGCCTCGATCCTCAAAGCACGGTCCTGGGCCAGCAGCACTGGCCTCACGAGGAGCTTGTTCAAAATGCAAGATCGCGGCCAACCCGCTGAAGCGGAATCTTCCTTAACGGCATCTCCAGGCCCAGACAGTGAATATTTAGGCACCTTGAGGTTGGAGGAGTGCTGCTCGGAAGCTCCTTCTGGCCCTGGAGAGCGGGATTCACCCCCAGCCTGGGGCGAGCTCTGTCTCTCGGAGTCAGATCTTTGGGAACAACAGCTGCCAGCCGGCCCTGCCTTTTCACCTTTTCTCCAATGTCTTCTCCAGCTGCCTCATGCTCAGGAGGGTGGCGACAGGCAGCAGCAGGGTTGGCCGTGCTCCACGCTTGACGTGCTTTCCTGAGCTCCTAGACCCGGATCCTCACCCCCAGAGAACCTGCCAGCTTCCCTGTCTCTGGCCTGGGTCTTCTCCCCATCCCCCGGTGGCCGGAAAACATTCTGTCCCTGATTCCTCCTTTGCCTTCCCAACCTCGGCCACCAAACATCCGGTACGTCCCAGGCTTTCTCTCCAGGAGCCATTGCACTGTCTCCTGGTGGTCCAGACCTTTGGGAGCCACCACCCCATCTCCTAATTTGTCCCCTGCCCCCACCTCCCCTCTTCCCAACTCTCGATCTTGTCTCACACTTTCTGCCAAATCGATCCCTCCAAGCTGACCTCCGATCGTTCCTCTTTTGCCGTCCAAAATCCCGCTCCCGCTGTTGACTCAAGGTCTGCAGGGCCTTCCATGACCTTCTAACAGCCTCCAGTCTACCTTCGCGGCTCCATCTCCAGCCTCGTTTCTCTCCCACTCTGGATGGGCCAAATCTGGTTCACAGCCTGATCTTGCAGGTGAGGTTCGATGGGGCAGTCACGCCCACTTGCTTGCCGATCGTCTGTCTGCTTTCACCCCGTAAAGGCAGAGCTGTTTCGACAGAGACTGCATGGCCCACAAAGCCTGAAATATTTACTCTCTGGCCCTTTGCGGAAAAAGTATGCCGACCCGTGTTCTAGATCCAGCCAAATGGCACTGCGGGGCGTGGGTCCCTCACACACGCCCTGGCCTCTTCCGTGGCCTGGCTTGGCTCTGGTGGCCCTTCCGTTTGCAGAGTCCTGGCCCATTTCTGCCCAGAGTAATCCTTCCCACCTGGAAGGTTCAGCTCCAATGCCACTGACCTTGGCATTCTTTCAGCAAACATTTATGGAAAAGCTGGCAGGTGCCTGGCACGTCGTGTGCTGGGAAGATGTCCTTGCTCTCAGGGAGCTCAGGCTGAAGCTGCTGACCTGCTGCCGTTTGGAAGCACCTCTAGAGCTTCCACAGAAGAGCTTCAGGCCTCTCATCTTATTATTGTCATGTCTTACTGGCCTCGAAGCCGGGTGCCTGCTTCATGTTTCCGTAGCACTTGGCACAATGCCCAGGGCATGGTGAAGATCAATATAGGCCATTGGAATAAATGAATGACTCTCTCTCCTCCCCAGGGTCCATTTCTGGGTTCTCGTCCTGGGGGCTGGACTCCGCCTCCCCCATGCTCCCAGCTGCTTCTGGGATCCCATTTCAGGCCGGATGCTGTTTATATCTGTGCTTCTCAAACTTGCATGTGCAAAGGAATCACTGGAAGATCGTGTTAGCATGAAGATGCTGATTCTGTCGGTCTGCTGATGCTGCTGGTCCTTGGACCACGCTTTGAGTAGCAAGGATTGGTTTTCACCCCTGATTTCACCCTAGGGTCACTTGGGGGCCTTTACATGCTCACACCTGGACCTTAGCCCAGATCAAGTGTACCAACAAAGGGGAACATGGTGGGGCTCAGTCTCTCCAGGTGATTTTAAGGTGCAGCCAGCATTAAACCTTGACCTAGAAACTCGAGCCTATGGCTGTGAAGCCATCTTCCAAATAACCCCGTTTCCAACATCACTACCACCTGGAACAGTGGTTCTCAAAGTGAGGTCCCCAGACCGGCAGCATCAGCATCGCCTGGGAGCTTGCTAGAAATGTGAGTTCTTGGGTTCCACTCCATAGCTACGGAACCAAAAACACTGGGAGCGAGCAGAGCCCAGCAATCTGTGTTTTAACAAGCCCTCCAGGGGATTCCAAGGCAGGCTTAGGAACCACTGTCCTAGAAATGTTTGACCTTGGGTCCACCTGTCAACTCCTAACTGGTCTTCCTGCCTCTCTGGTCACCTGCCACCCAATTTATTCTTTGTTTCGTAGTGAGAATGATTTTCCAGAAATGTCGACATGACTAGATGACTCATCTGCTTAAAATGTCCCAGGGCTCCCTGTTGCCCTCAAATAAGGCTCTGAGGTCTGAACCTTCCCAGCCCACCTCCCGCCACATCCTGCCTTGGCTCCCTTGTTCCAGGAGCCATTTGTATACCATCTTTGGAGAAATGTCTATTCAAGTCCTTTGCCCATTTTTAAATTGGGCTATTTGATTTTTTTTTGTTGTTGCACCTGGGAGCTTTTAAAAATACTGACGTCTGGATCCCATGCCCAGAGATTCTGTTGTAATTAGACTTGGGCACAGCTGGGAATGGTTTTTTTTAAAAGTCCCCTACTCCTGGGCAAGATGGGATGATCAGGATCGTCGGCTTAGTTGAACAGCAATTGCCTGAAGCTGAGAACCCACCCTGTCAAAGCTCTGCATTTCCGCTTATAATTAGGACGAAGGCATTTCAGTAAGGAGTCTCCATCCTCCTTATTTGCTGGCAAATTAATAAAAGTCCTCTTTTCTTCAAAAAAAAAAAAAGTCCCCTACTCCCACCCTCAGTGATCTCAGTGAGCAAAGTTGAGAACTTCTGAATTTGGCCAGAGATCTGTTCTTTGAGTCCAGAAAATCCTGTTTAATAAAATACATGGTTTCTTTTGTTCGAAGCATTGGGTATCTAGGTTTGGCACTTAGCAGAAGTTAAAGTTCTTGACGAAAGATCCAGCTGTTTTAGTCCCACTGCTCAGGCCAGTCAGACACAAGGCTGGGCACATCTGGATCTTGGAGGATTTCACTCAAGCCCACTCAGAGGGGTGGGGATTGGAACTAGCATCCCACATACATTCATTCACCTTTTCAGAGGCTACCTGGCCAGGTAGGTATTAATATCTTGATATTACAAACTTGTAAGCTGAGGTTTGAAACTATCGTGCATCAAGAACTTTAACCTTTGCTAAGTGTGTTACATTAATTTTCTTATTAAATTATCACATGAAATATAAGTATTCTTATAGATGAAGAAATAGAGTCAGAGAAGTGGAGTTCGCACAGTCATGGAGACCAATGAATCCAGATTTGAGATCCTGGAGCCCTTTAAAAATAACCCCTAACTCCGGTTTCCCAGCCCTCTCTAACTTTTCTTTCCAACATTAAGCAAACACTACAAAAAGAAAAACAATTTAGTTATACCTAACACAAGGAATCTACAACTTAGCGTGGCATTATCAGTATGCGAATTTCTCCTTATCAGCCCCGGCTATCACGGGAGAGATTCTAACCCTCTTTGGAGGACACGTTCAAAGCTGTGTTAGTAAAAATTGCTTTATGTAATGAGTCCATAGATCGATTTTTATTGAAATGAGCTGGAATTAGATTTTTGCTCTTCCCATATGTAATGCGTTCAATTCAGTGATGAATTACCCAGAGTCGGGAGCTGTCTGGCATTTCAACGCCGTGCATGGCACGCTACAGCCTTCTTGCGCCGCTGGCCCTTTGTGGAGAAAAAGCAGACCTATCGAAGTGCATTTGTTAATTTAATGGGGCCATTTGATAGAGGCTTTTTTCTTTATTCAGGGAGAATTTGCCATTTTAACGTTTAGATTCATTTGTTTTTACGATCTCTCCTGGGTCACCGTGTGAACATTGATGATTATGTGCACATGCAAACACATCATTTGTGCGACTTTGGGCAACCCACACCGCCTCTCTGTGTTTTCTGTTTCCTCGTCTTTGAAATGAAAGGGTTGGATCAGGTCCCTGTCTGCTAAATTCGGTAGATCTTACCAGGGGTTAAGAAATATTAGAGAAATATTAAATTCAACATCCTTTTCTGTGTTCCTGCCCTACCCCATAGAGTGGGAACTAATCCTAACACTTCTGCGCTTTCAAAGCAGTAGAGGGAGGAAATTTGGGCTCCGATTGCTTTTTCCCCATGCAAAGAAGAACAGCTCTTGTAAGTAGAAAGATTGGGAGAGGTTGTCATTTCTTGGACCATTTTTACCAGGTTTGGGGATACTGCGTCTAAAAACTGACCCGGACACTCACACTCATTTCTTCCTGCACTTGTTAGGATGGGAGGCCAGCTGGGATCCGCCGTGCAGAAGTCTGAGGAAGCATCTGCAATATATTGCAAAATTATCTGATTAGATGCATATACTCCTAGAATTATATTTTCCTGGGGAAGTCAATGTTTTATCATTTTGCAGTGATCTTCTCTGTACCCCCCAATTTTTTTTTATTTAAAGGCTATTTTGTCTGGTACTAATATGGCCACCCCACCTTTATTTTGTTGTTAGTATTTACTTGATGTATCTTTGCCCCTTTATTTAGTTTCTACGTAAAAACGTTTCTGTGTTTTTATGTTTTAGCTGTTTTTTTTTTTTAAACAGTAGTTAGCTGGATTTCCCCAATCCAATCTGATAATCTCTTTTAACTGGGGTGATTATTCCATTTCCATTTATTGTGATTATTGACATATTTGGACTTGTTTCTTCTGTTTTAATTTTTTTGAGTTTCATTGGTTCCACTTTGTGTATGTATCTAATTTTTCTTTTCTGGTCTATAAAAAAATTAAGGTTTTTTTTTTTCTTATTTCTTTTTTCTCTCTCCTGGGATAGAAGTTACAGCCTCTGTTTTTACTCTTTAAATGATCATCTTAGGAATTTTACTATGCACACAAGACTTCATACCTTTCAGTGTTGGTGTCCTGACTGTGGCTACCTGCCCACCCTGCCTGATGACGTGAAGGTCTTGGAATACTCTAACCACAGTCATCTCTCTCCTAATTGACACACTCTGTTGCCCAGGATTTTAATCTTGTTTTTTTATTAAGTGGATTTACCAGACAATTATTTTTACTTTATGAACACGTGGTTTTTAGATTTACCTACATGTTTTACCCTCTTCACCTCTCCCCTTTGCCACTCCTTCTTGAATCTCAGACCTTCCTCTCCAAGACTGTGTTTTATTCTCTCTCCACTACATCCTTCAGAAGTTCTTTTGCTTGGGCTGTTGGTGGTTAGAGCTTTTCATTTTTGTTAGTCTGGAAATGCCCTTGTTTTGCCCTTGTTCTTGAGATATAATTTTAGATCTGCTATTCTAGCTTGGCAGTTATTTTTTTCTCAGCGCTATGCAGAGAGAATTTCGATGACTTCCATTGCTACCGTTGAATAGTGTAATTGTTGCTGGTCTAAAATGCTACCTCTGTGCAGGGGGCGCTTGTTGATCGTCTTCATCTGCCGCTACTTTTAAGCCTTTCTGTTTGTCTTTGCTGTTCTGTAGCTTTCCTGTAATGTATCTAGGAATAGGCTTCTTTTTAGTCTGTTTGTGTCAATTATACTTCTTGTATCTGTAGATTCATATCTTTATTAGTTCTGGAAAATTCTCAGTTTCTGCCTTTTCAAATGTAGCCTCATCTTTATTCTATGTTTTCTTTCCGGGATCCAAATTAGAATACATGTTAGAAGATCTCATTCTGCCCTTCATGTCTCGTAACTTATTTTTTTCTTCTTGCCTTTGTGTTGCTTTTTATCATCCAGTTTCTATCTTCAGTTTTATCTTCTAGTTTACAAAATTTTTTTTTTTAGTTGTGTCTAAGCTGTGTGTGTGTGTGTGTTATTTTTTAAACATACTCCCTGAGATTTAGCTTCGACAATTGTAGTTTTACTTCATGGATTTTCTTTGGTTTCAAATCTGTCTGATCATTTTTGATCATGTCTTGTTGCTTATTTGTGAGCTTGTATTTGGCCAATTCTAATCTGGGAGAATCCAGAGGATATAGATTAAGGATGCTTCCCTCCAGAGATGATTTGCATTTTTGTCTTCCAAGAGCAAAGGACACTGTCCACCTAGGACTGTTCTAGTCCCTTTCCGGGTTCCTGGCTTCATAGTGGAGGATCAGGCCCAATCCCCCCACCGTGTCATTGGCCCGAGTCTTAGTACTTGATGTGACACTGATCTTCCCTCGTGAGTGTGTTACTGTGTTCCACCCTAGCTTCAGCTTGATTTTTCTGGCCCCTTGGAAATTTCCCTTACTTCTTGTGATCCCACTAATGAAATTTTCTTTGCTTTAGAATTTAGTGATCCTGTATGGAGAAGTTCTTCAGAGTGTCTCGTCTGCATATTGCTGAAGCAGAAGTCTGGATTCCAGACTCCCCGGCAAAGTAACAACAAAGCCTTCCTTGGCCTTAGGTCCTCCCAAATATGCCAGGAACTCTGCATTTGGGGATAATAAAGTGGGTGCTGCATTTCATTCCCCCTCTGGTTTACGGGCGGCTCAGAACCCTGAGGGGCAGAGGGGCGAGGTTAATTAGTAGCTCCAGCCCACCACGCTACCATTCACTGTGAACCCCCAAGAGGAGAATGTAGAGTTTGTGTTTGCTGCCATCTGTTGCCCACAGAGTTTTATGTGCACAGAGGACCTTAGGCTTCGTGTTTCACAATATACTCTTTTAGATAGGAAGGGCTGGACGAAATAATTTCTTTTTTTCATTTGAATGGATTTAGGAGGTACAAGTATTTTTTGTTACATGGATGAATTGTATAATGCTGAAGTCAGGGCCTTTAGTGTACCCATCACCAGAATAGCATAATGTTTCATCCCTCCCCTCCTTGTACCCTCCCTGCTTCTTAGTTTCCAATGTCCGTTATGCCACTTTATGACCACATATACCCCTCGGTTAGCTCCCACTTATAAGTGAGAAGATGTGGTATTTTTTCTACATTCCTGAGATACCTCACTTAGGATGATGGTCTCCAGTTCTGTTCGAGTTGCTGCAAAAGGCATTATTTCATTCCTTTTTATGGCTGGATAGTACTCCATGGTATATACATACCATATTTCCTTTTTCCACTCATCAGTTGATGGGCACTTAGGTTGATTCCACATCTTTGTCATTGTGATGGGGACCCAGTTTCATTCTTCTGCATGTGGCTGTCCGATCTTCCCAGCACCATTTTTTGAACAGGGCTAGACATAATTTTTAATGACCCTTCTGGAAATTTCTGAGGCTCTTATTTCATATTAATGTGCAATTCCTTGATTCTATTATTTGATGATCAGGTAAATAAATATAAGATGTTCCCTTCCCCTTGGTATTAGATTGTCTGAGTTTAATATATGAGAACAATTTGGAGATAAACTGTAGGAGGCAAACACTATGTTTATATCTCTAGGATATCTTCTATTTATGCCGGACATTAGCAAAAAACAAATCCCTGCTAGCTTTCACGGGACAGTAACTTACAGTTAAATCCTGACTGTAAGCTCTGGGTGATCACACCAGTGGGTGTGAGGAGGCTGTAAGGAGAGCAAAGGGTCAGGAGCACCTGCTGCTTTGTTCATGGGACATTCACACGTGTGCTGCACTGGGGCAGGCTGGGGAACGCTGTTTTCAATCTCTGGAGCTGCTTTGTGTGTGTGGAGGGGGTTATCTTTTCTTGGGCTTATCACGTGCCTGGCACCATTCTCTGTTCCTCAAGGTACCTTCCCTCTGGGAGGTGACATTCTGGAAGGGAAGACAGACAATTTCAAGGAAAGCAATCAATAAAGATCATTTCAGATCATTTTAGGTTCTGTGAGGCAGGGTGAGGCATAGAGAGTGATGAGGGCTGGTGAGGTAGAACGGTAAGGAAAGGCATCTCTGACAGAGGTATCTGAGTGGGAATTTGAAGGAGGAGAATGAGTGGGCTCTGCACAGAGCTGGAGAAAGACCGTTCGTGGCAGAAATAACAGCCTGAGTGAAGTCCCCGAGGTGGGAAGGAGTACAGCACAAGCAAGTGACAGAAAGGACAGCTGTGTGTTTGGTGCCGTATTAGCTATCTCTTGCTGCATGACAAATCACCACAACCTTAGCAACTTAAAACAACCCACACTTACTATGTCACAGTTTCTGTGGGTCGGGAGGCTGAGCGCAGTTTAGGGTCTTAGAGTCTCACAAGGCTGCAGTCAAGGTGTTGGCCAGATGGTATTTTTACCTCGAGGCTCAACTGGGGGAGGATCTGCTTCCAACCTCATTTATTAAATACAGTGTTGGCAGAAGCCATTTCCTTATGGGTGCATGATTGAGTGCCATAGCTTTTTGCTGGCTGTTGGCAGAAGGCAGCTCTCAGGTCCTAGAGTCGGAAGTTTCTGGAGTCCTCCTGCAGCCCTTTGCTGTGTCGGCTTCCTTGACAATGACTGTCTACTTTATCAAACCAGCAGGGAGGCTCTCTCAGCCTAGGGGGGCCCAGTCCCTCTTTTAAGGGCTTTTACCTGACTAAGTGAGGCCCACCCAGAATGGCCTCCTTTTGGATTAACTCAAAGAACTGTTTTGGGACCTGAATTATATTTGCAAAAAATCTCTTCTCAGCTGCTAAATTCTACTGGCAAGTCCAATATTTTAATCCCCCTTTCTTCCTTATCAGTAAAACCCTAGTTTTGTTCCAGAGGCAAAGCTAAGTTCTGGCCAGTGACCTATAGGTAGCAGTCTAAGGAAAAGTTATCACTTCCCTGATAAAAAGGGACAGCCCCAACTGGCACGTGCTTTTTCCCCCTTTGCTCCTTCCCCTTCTTTCTCCTTGGAATTTGAATGCAAAGCCCAGATTTGGAGCAGCCGTCTTGCGACCATGAGGCTTCTTATTCTCTGATGATGGCTGATCAAGAAAACAGAAGGAGCCTGGATCTCCCATGGCATTTTGGAGCTTCTTTGGAACACCTCTGGACTTCTTGTCATGTGAGGAAAATACCCCCTTGTTTGGCTACATAAATATACTTAGGTTTCTGTTACGTGCAGCCAAACGCACTTCTAACACACCCAACAATATATGGCAAAAGTCAGATCCTGGAAGTCCTTGTTGGGCACATTCTGGAGTGGGGACTTTAATTCTAAGATAAAAGGAAAGATGTTGAAGACTTTTAATCAGATAGGTTCTTGGATTGATTTTTGATTTGGAAAAATCTCCTGGTTATTTAGCAAAGAATGGATTTTGAGATGGGGTGTGCGCACAAGATTGGTAGCGGAGGCTTAGAGAAGGTGAGTAAGGCTCCCAAGGTAACATAGCTAGAGAGGGACAGGAATGGGACCCAAGACGCACATTTGTTTGACTCAGCAGCCCCGGCTTTGGTTGTTGTCTCTGATTTTAATCAAGGTCTTTGTCTACCTGTTATTGCTGGAGGAGCCCTGAAGCTATCACTTCAATTTATCTCTAGAGTCCCATTCTCTGAAAAAAAGCTAATGATTTTCACAATCATAAAAGAGAAATTAATTCTGAGTCTGGAAATTTTTTCATATCAATCTGGGTCAGTCTTATTAAAGCTAGGAAAAAAAGATTTGTGTGTGTGTATGTGTATGTATAGATGAGAACTTTACTTTCTATTAGGATTCACTTACAATTGCTTTAAATCCCTATTGACTAGTATACACCTGATACTAAATTACTGATACTTGGAAATAAAAATGACTCCAGCATCATACTCAGAACTCTAAGCGGCCCCAACTGAATGCTAAATGAGCTTGGAAGAGGGTACCTTTCTTGGACATGACGTTGAATTTTATCCAGGGGTCTCCAAGGGAGCCATGCAAAGTTTGAGGTGTTTAGGCAGTGTGGTGGCCAAGTGTGTCAGCCTGAGAAGGAGGAGGCTTGGGTGCCAGCTCCCAGTTGCTCCACTGATTTGTTTACTGGGTGTCCCTGGAGAAGTCACTTTCCCTCTCGCCTCTCTGGTCCTCGGTCTCCCCATCTGCAAACTGTGCTCTCTAACCAGAGCAAAGGTCTTCAATTTGTGTTCCCCAGAGTTCCGGGGCTCCAGGGGTTACTTCTGAGAAAAGGGGCTGCCTCTTTTGGTGAGTTGAGTCTGGAATGGAAAGATAAGTAGGGAACAAGGAAGGAGCTTCCAAGATAGACACTGTAGCTTTGTCTCCGAGAGAGCTCACCTTCCATCACTGTGTTCTCCTGTCAGGGGCATCAAGCTCCGTAAGTCACTGATAAAAGCACCTACTCTAATTAGATCTACTATAGGGGAGCAGGTGGCTTCCTGCCCGTCTTCCTGGCAGGCTGGAATCTGGCCATCTTCTTGTTTCCCATTAACAAATTCCCCTTTACCCTCTTGGCTCGTTGGGCAAAGTTGACTTGGTGAGTCAGGGAAATCTGAGGCAGCCTCTAGAGCAGAGGAATGAGGAAATGGTGGAGATATGAGAGGAGAGGGCTGGGAAGAAACACTCCAGGACTTGGATCATTACACATGGAGAAGAGAAGCCTGATGTGTGGGTTGGGGAAGCTGTATAGGACAGATCTCTGCAGGACACCAGCTATGGAGAGTTCTGAGAATATCATTCACTCCCTCCATAACTTCAGTCCAGTCACTTCCACCCAGCCCAACTCAATCCATCCATCCATTTATCTACCCATTCATCCACTTGTCCATCCATCCACTCATCCATCTGTCCATCCATCCATCCACTCATCCATCCATCCATCCACTCATCCATCTGTCCATCCATCCACACATCCACTCACCTATCCATCCATCCATCCATCCATCAACCTACCCACTCATCCACTCATTCATTTACCCATCCATCCATTTCTGCACTCATGCATTCATCTACCCACTCCTCTACCCATCCACATATTCACTCATTTAATTCAGCCACTCCCACTTTCCCTCTCTTCCTTATTCATTTATTTTTTTAACCATTCCATAAACATTTGTTGAGCACCTTCTGTTATCTGGGAATGTAGATGAGAATGATCTCTTCAGGGAGGTCACAGTCCCTGAGTGTTGTAAACAGAGGTGCCAGCAAGTCTGAGAAGCGATTGTGATCTGGGTAGGGGCAAAGTGCTGCTAGAGTTTGGAAGAGGGATGGAGTTTAGGGAGGTGGATCAAAGAGGGCCTTAAGGAGACAACAAGTGAACTAGCTCTTGAAAGAAGAGTTTAAGGTTATCAACTGGACAAGTGGGGCAAGGGTTTATTTTTTGGGGGGCGTTTCCAGTTTGAGGAGTTGAAATCATGCTTATCCTTTACAGATAATTTTAGCTCCACTCTCTTTCCCCCCTCCTTCCAAGCCTCAAAAAAAATCTACATTATTCATCTCCAATTTCTAGGCTGATGAAATTCAAGTTTAATTCAACAACTGATTGTTCTTGTTCAAAACATTGGATGAAAAAAAATTGAAAGGAAGATCATAGATACTCATAGCAGGAAGTTACCTTAATCAAACCTCTCTCTGTGTAGCATCTCCTACAAGTTAGGACTCAACATACCATCCTCCAGCTGTTCGTTTTGCTGGGAGGCCAGTGTGTGTGTGGCTGAGCTGATTTCGTTTCATATAATCAGACTGTTTTTTTTTATGATTTGAAACTATCTTGCCAAAGGTGTCTCTTATGTGCTAGCATTGTCACATTGTCACGGAGCTTGACACTTATGTACTCAACATTCATCAAATATTCCACTCATCAAATATTCATTAAGCTTCTTCTATCTTCCGGGCTTGGCACTAGATGCTGGTGGCAATACACTGAGGAACAAGACGGGGTTCTTCCTCTCGGAGAGCCCGTAGGCTACTGAGAGGGTCAATAAACTCTTTCTGTAAAGGGCTGGATAGTAAATATTTTAGTCTTTTGTGGGTGATATGGTCTCTGTTGCAGCTATTGAACTCTGCTCTTGTAGTGTGAGAGCAGCCTTAGCTAGCATGCGAAAGGAGGGGTGTGACTGGGTTCTAATAAAACTTTATTTACCAAAACAGATTTGGCCCTCAGCTGTAGTTTTCTGACCCCTTGTCTAATGGGAGAGACACACGAATAATGAGACAATTACAATATAATGTTTCCTAGGAGCTCAGAATTGAGTCCTGACCCAGGCTTGGGCAGTAGGGAAGACTGCCTGGAGGAGGCAATGTGCAATCCTAGATCTGACAGGCGAGTGAAGCTGCAGGGAGGAGAGGGTGGTAGTGGGAAGAACCCTGCAGGCACAGCAGACGGCGTGCAAAGAAGTCAGACGGCAAAAGGAGATGTGACAGTTTGGGGAATGCGAGACACGGGAAGGGGGCTGGGAGAGGCATTTGTTGGAGTTGGCCAGGTGAATGGGATCTTGGCCCACAAGGATGTGGCACACCACTGACTGGTTGCAGCATTTCGTTCCAGTTTGTCTTGTTCGAAAAGACCCAACACTGCCATCTCAGCAGGCCTCCGAGGTGGCATCGTGCCTCAGGCCCTCAGCGCCCCTCACAGGACGCGCAGCTCTTGAATTGGCAGCTTGATCTTCCTCCCCTCCGACCTGTGAGGGCCCCCAGGCAGCCCGCGGGCTGGCCCAAGAGGCAGGACACTCAGGAGGAGGTTTTCGCTGCAGAACGGAAGGCACCTCGCAGGGAGAAACGGAAGTAAAAACAAGACAGGCACTGAAATGGAGCCGCGATAAAGAATGATGCTCACTGAGGCCAGAGCTCCACACTCACCGTTTGTGGCGAGGGTCAAATGCTGTCGTGTGTACGTCGCAGCCTTGGAGATGCTTCAGAGCAGTGCAAGCTCAGACGCGCGCAGACCCTTGCCTCCCTTCTCACTCCCTCTCCCCTCCTTTGCCCTGGCCTCCTGAATTACCGAGTGCTCTTTGCGGTCGGCATCCAGTGGGCAGCAGCGGGGAGGCCGCTCAGCGTCCTACGGTGCAGAGGACAGTCCCACCACAGGGAGTGACGGGGCCCAAGTGTCAACAGCGCTAAGTTGAGAAACCCGCTCCGGTCCCGCCTTTCCACTACCTGCCGCCCACCGTCCTGGCTCGCTCATCGGCTTCTGAACATGCCTCCCGTCTTTGTGTCTCTGCGTCCCTCTTTCTAGATCCCCCTTGGATGTTCTCGTTGCCCCCAACCCTTGTACACACCCTCGGGGCCCATTTCATGTACCTCCACTTCCAGGGAAAGTTTTCGGGTTCCCCGAGGTGGGAATTAATTGCTTCCTTCTTCCGGAGCCCACAGGACTTCATCCACACCGTCACAGCCCTTGCAACATTATAGCGTTGAAATGTTATCATTATGGTCTGCATATCACACCCTCCCCCTTCTTTCCTATCGGGACCGGGTCCTGCTCATCCTGCGTCCCGTTTGCTCAACAGAATGTGCCTGTTGAATGAACGAGTGAAACATTCAACATCACAAATGTTCAAAATATTCCCTCCTAGGTTCTGTGCTCTTTTGAGATAAACGCTGTTGACTGGCACGTAAACCCACACGTTTCTCCCCTTGCTCCTCACCTTACCCATCTTCCAGGCGGATTCTATGCAGACAACCTTCCAACTTTTCTGAAACTCAGAAATGATTTGTGTTCGTGATTCACTTTTAGTTTCAGATTTTCAGCATTTTCACATTCAGTACCGTTTCCCGTTTTGCAGTCAATCTACCCGTGCAGCTTGAGCACAGTTTTCCCCTGCTCCTCCCCACAGAACGTTTACCGCCACCAATCAAGGGCTTTCTTTGACGGGAATGGAAGCAAATGCTTCCCGTGTGCGTCGCCAGTGTCTCATTCACATTCAAATCACGGTTATATATCTCGCCGGAGCTGCGTGATCCCTTGTGGTGGGGGCAGTCGAGGTCCTGTGAACCCGAGGATCCGAGTTAGTCTCTGTCACTGCGGTATTAGCAGCACCTCATGTGGCACCTGCTCCACAGTAGGTGCTCAGTGGATACCTGTTGAGTCAACATCAAACGTGTGAGCTGTCCTGAGCTTCGGTTTGCCAGACCAGGATCATTTGAGAATTGGAGAAGTTGTGGGAAGAACCCAGATTTTGGGTCAGAGGAACTTGAGGTCTAGTCCTAAGTGTACTATTTATTATATGTGTGGCCTTGGACATGTGAGCCTCAGTTTCCTTATTTTTCAGTTGGACCTAATTTATACCTATCTCTCAGGGTTGTTGTGGCAAGTAAAATGATTAACACATAGTATGGTATCCAATAAGTGTCATCTATTGGTAATAACAGGATATCTAGTTGGGGTGGATCATTCCATGGAATTGATCAGATATTAAGGTCAGTGCAGTCACCACTGCAGTTAGGGACTAGGGACTTTTCTAGATTCTTCTGCAGAATACTCTTCTTGGTTTTTCAGGAATCCCTCCCCATTCGGGCTCCAGTCACGTAGGTCTAAACTTCAGTATGCAGAGAGGGGCTCAAACCAATTCCTGATGTGTATCTCCCGCAGCGTGTGGACATAGGATCCCTGGATGCTGGAGGCAGGGGAGACCTTAGGGAAACCCCGATTCATCATATTCCATGTGCACAGGAGCCTGAGGCTCAGAGAACTGCAGTATGAATAACTTGCTCCAGGTCACAGTGAGTCAGTAGCAAAGCCCCAGCTTGATCCGAGGTCTCCCAACTTCCAAGACTCTGTCCTTTTTTCTGCACTGGGAGACTAGTCTAGTGGTCTGCATTTTCTACTTTAGTGGTCAAAGCACAAATAGTATTAGAGTTGAACCTCTAGAGACCCACACAGCACTGTTTTCTGTGCATTAAATTAAGTTCCTGATTCAGCCCTTGTCAGCCTGACAGCCCCTCATGAGAACGGAGCACGCAGGGGAAGCATTTCCAGAAGGGCTTTCTCAGAGCAATGCTCTTTGGAAAGGCAGCCCTGGCCCTGGCTCAGATGTCCTTGTGCTTCAAGGTCAGCTTCTCAGACGACAGCCTTTGACGCTGGAGCTGGTTCCCCGTAGGAAAACGCCAGCTTCTACAGTTGACCCGGCCTCAGGGCGCTTGGCTGCCCTTTGCCAGGTCCCTAGTCCTTATTCTGACAGGGGGATGTTTTTTATACTCAAAGTCTGTTCTGAGACTTTGGTTTGCTGATGCCTCTAGAGAGGCCTGGCACTTACGAGAGAGGCTTGGAAGCCAGACTTCGTGGTGACCACCTGCGAGTCATTCAGTCTCTCTACATTTCAGTTTCCTCATCTGTAAAATGGGAGCACTCCTTCTAGGGTTGCTGTGAAGATTGAGTCCAACACAAATGGTGTTAGAAGAGTGTTTGGCACATAGTAAGGCTCAGTGCACACCAAATATAGTTATTAAACATAGATGCTGGATTTCAGTTTGATTCATGTCCCAGCTCTGATTCTCATTGGCTGTGTGATTTTGGGTGAGTTACTTGACTGCTCTGAGTGTAATATCCTATCAGACAAATACATATATTAATAATACTGATAGCTTCTGGTTGTCGTATAGTCATCTTTGAGACAAGCTGTACTTTGGGGGCATTTACATGGATGCCCATACACTACTTCTCACACGTGAGTTTGGGTTTTTGTGTATCAGTGTTGCAAGGCCAACTCACATGCTTGTGTGACAATGCCTCTTGGCAAACAATTCCTCTCTCTGGGAGGGTCTCTACCTTTGCCTGTGCAGCCGTGTTTGTGCCAAGGACTTTCATATTTTATTGCATTTTTGCGATTACTGTATAAAACCAAGCAGAAAGAAGAAGTGCTGATCTCACTGGTAAAGAAGCATGAGTCTCATAAACTAAATACACCCGAGCCAAAGGAAGAAAGATAAAAGATGATAAAATCATAAAAGCCACCCAGCACAGCAGATCTTTAACTTTAGCTGAAAGACCTTTGGGCTTGGCTTATTGCCTTGTCACTCAATTGTGAAAGAAAAGAATAAAATTAAAGAATATGTATGAAAATGAAAATATGTGGTTGAAGATTGCATCAGAAAAACAAGGTTTAATTAAAGATTGTATGCAAACATTATCTTTCTTTCCTCCCATATTGGAATTGGTTATTCAGATTTTGTATATATGTTTAGTTGTGCATTATACCTGTGAGGAGGGCTGGTGGTTCTCGTGATTGGTCTGTGTGTTAAGGACACAGCACAGTGCATGGTACGTAGACGGTAATGGCCATTGTCATTCTTAAGGTTGCCGGAGAAGATTCAGAGTCAACTGAGTATTAACTGAATGCATTAGAACATCAGCGATCATCTTAGTAATTCAGAAATGAACCCTAATATCCCTGACAAGTGCCCCCACAGCTTCTACTTGGATACTCTGAATCTTGGGGAGCTCATCGCCTGTTGTGGCAGCCATTCTCTTTTTAGGTGTGGTTGAGTGCACCTACTATGTGTCAGTGTATTTCCCTGGGAGTCTCTACCTGTTAGTGGTTTTCAAGCCCTGTGTAGATCCACAGAATTAGTAAAATCCCTCTTTCACAAGGCAGGGCACCCAGATGGGCTACCGTCCCTTGAGAACTCATTCATTCATTCATTCATTCACAAACATTTCCTGAGCACCTACTATGAGGCAGCCTCTGGGCTGGACCTTGGAGGAATTCCAGGGCCTGTGAGAGAGACAGATGATTGAAATTGGAATGAAAATTACAGAGCAATTGCAAGCTGGAAAGATAAGGAGGGAACAGTGTGGGAGCCATGAGGAAGCATCTAGCTCTGCTGGGCATGGTGATGGAAGGCTTTCTGGAGGAGGAGACACCTGAGCTTAGTTTCAGAGGATGGGTATGTGGTAAGGATGAGGAAGGGGAAGGCATTTCAGACAGAATGGAGAGAGCTCAAAAGACTGGTGGGCATGAGTGCAGACGCAGGTCTAGGGTGTGTGGGGGGGTGGGGGGTGAGGGATATGAGGTGCCTGAGGATGAAGCCAGGAAGGTGGCAGGGCTCAGGAGAGCCTTCAGGCCAAGGTGGAGTTCGGACTCCATCCTGGGAACGAGGAGTTCCTCCAGCAGCCCTTTTGGTCACTCTGGACTGGGGTGGGGGCAATTCCCTCCCGGCTAGAGCCCTCCCGGGGGGGTCCAGTACACACTGCGGGGTTCTGCTCTCGGCTTTTCAGTGCGAGAGCCAGTTCCAGTGTTCCCACGTTCCTGGAGGTTTCCCAAGCGCAGGCATGGACATTGAGTGGTCGTGTGTCTCTTCCTCCTTCCCCCTTCCACAGTCCAGTGGTAAGAACTCAGCTTTGGAGTCAGACAGACCAGAGTCGAGTCCCAGCTGTGTTGCCGACAACCTTTGAGCCTCGGCCAAGCTCCTGAACTTCCATGAACCTCAGGCTCCTTGCTTGAAAAATGGGGTGATAAAAGTAGCAAACGCTTACAGGCAGCTACTCCATGCCGGGCACTGTTCTAAGCACTTTCAAACGTTAACTCCTTCAACCTGCACACTTCTGTGAGGTCAGAATTATTATTATCCCCATTTTACAGGTGAGAAAACAGAGGCACACAGAGGCCCAAAAGGCGAAGTGGCAGAGCCAGGAATCCAGAAATCCAGTAGAACCTCTCTCCTAGAGCTGACATGAAGACCCAAATTCTAAGATGTGCAGGGTCCTCGATGCACATCCCAGGACTTAGTAGATACTCAGTAGATGGCAACTATCTCAGTTACAAGTGCTCCGAGAAACGCATAGAGCAGCATTATCAAGGAGAAAGCAGTTCCCAGAGTTAAGCAAACTCCCTTCATCCGAGGGAGCCTGTGGAAGGGAGGCCAAGCCACCCGACACATTAACTCCAGACAATAGAAAATGACAGATCCGGTGTCCCGACCCGCGGAACCAGTTATTCGTGGGTACCTGGGAGGAGGGAGTGGGAAATGGGAAAGGCAAGACACAAGAAATGGAGACAAGACAGGAGTCTGATCAAGTCTCGTTTATTGGCGGTAGGGCAGAGGCTTAAATAGGGCAGAA
>CAUYSK010058938.1:0-13133 GCA_963575035.1 Avahi laniger | reverse complement strand
AGACCAATATCCCTCATGAATATAGATGCAAAAATCCTCAACAAAATTTTAGCAAATAGAATTCAGCAGCACATCAAAAAAATAATTCACCATGACCAGGTGGGCTTTATTCCAGGAATGCAAGGCTGGTTTAACATACGCAAATCCATAAAAGGCTAAATTTCTTACTAATTTTACAAGTCTCAGTGCAGGATTGCTTCCTGAAGAAGACATCTGTGGCAGTCAAACTGGGTCAATTTATTCTATAAAACCCTGCACATAGTTCTTTCTTAAACACTTTCAACTCTGTGAGAATTTGGACAGAGACTTGTATGCTCAGCTCTTAGCAAGGACCTGTCATGTAATAAATATTTATCAAATGCTTACATGAATGGGTTCCCTATACATCAAATTGCTACAAATTAGGTTAGAAATATATGTTGGTCATGAAAAGGTGTTGCAACAAGGATAAAGGAGTGAGAACATCCTATAGTTAGAAAGAACATAGCTGATCCATGAGACATAATAATAAATAGTTTGAAGAGATCAAATATACCCACAGAAAAACAGCATCTATTTCAAAAGCAGGAAGAGCACAAGTAGGACAAATGAAACACATAATTGCTGAGAAAATGCAAAGTAAAACAGAGAATAGAGTAAGACAAGGTTAAACTGGAGATATTCCCTGGAGCAAGCTCTTAATACCCAAATTTCCCTTTCTGGTACAACCAGATGTTTTGGAACTAATGTTGCCTATAGAGTTCAACTATGTTCTTAAATTATGATGCAGCTACAAATGAGCAGAATATTATCGTACCTTTTTTTTAGCAGTATGGAAGTGATTCTATAAATATGCTAAACATTAGTTCACCAACTGCTTATTTTCCCACTTCATTAGACAGGAAAATTACCCCATTCATAGAATGTTTCATGTCCTTTTCCACAGAGTGGATCCCTAACACATACGTCTTGCTGGCACGGCAATTTATTTCCAAACAATAGAGGAAAGCTACACAGCACATCATCCAAATTATTAAATTTGTGCAAAATCAAGGCAGAAATAAGAAGTAGGTGGAATCTTCTCCCAATTGTTTAGAAAGAAATATTATTAAGGTATTTATACAATGATATCACGGGAAGACGTCAGGCCATAGAAAATGACCTGCACCCAGTCTTCCTTATCTTCCTTATCTTGGCCTCATCTGGAATGAGGAGATTGAGCAAAGGTACCCTTACTTCTAATATCTATACACTATCCTGATTTTTGGCATACTTTCCTCCAACTGCCTGTCCTTTAGTTATTTTGTTGGTCATCAATGTGTTCTCTATGATGGGCTAACACTCTCTGATCATTTAATGTGAGTTCTTGTTAGCAGTTTCTGGGTGGGAATGGTTAAAAGAACAGGCTTTGGAGAAGATAAATGGTACATTCACTCGGGTTTGCCAGTTACCAACTATGTGAACACGGCCAAGTTTCTCAACTTCTGCAAACCTAGATTTCCTCATCTGTAAATTGAGGTTAATGATAGAACCATGCTCACAGGGTCATATTAAGGAGTAAGAGAAATAAGGCATGTAAAGTGGTATACATTTATTGACTAATATATATTAAGTGTTATTTTTGTTAGTTTTATGGGAAAAGACATTCAAAGTTTCAGATATTTGGATTTTTGTGTATGAATTTTATTGCATCTATGGCTTCTTTATGTCTTTCACTTTTTTCTGTGGAGGTGATGCTTTTTTGCATTAGTGATATTATGCTCTAAATGAGACTCTTCCAGAAGCCAATTCTTTATTATTTTGGTAAAGGCAGTTCATGATCCTAAGACAATTTCATAGATAGCATTAGTTTCATGAATTTTTTATTCAGGGTGATGATTTCCTATATAGGGTATGAGATATGAAATCTTGTACAAAGTAGATAACCAAACTCACTTGGTAGCTATTTAGTATTAATGTCTAAGTAAGTCATAAATTGGAACTATTATTATAGACATTCCTTCTATATACCAAGTAATTTATACATGTTATTTGTTATTCACAATTACAACCCGGATTAGTTAAGTTGCATACATTTTAATTTTATGGATGTTTATACCAAAGTTCAAAGAAGTTAAGATAACTTGCCCGTGATCACACAGCCACATCATAGAGCAAGCATTTGAACCCAGGTTAATTTTATTCCAGAATGTGTGGTGTTTTTGACATACCACAATGGCAAATATTATTCACTCATGGATAGTCATCCTGCTAAATGTATAATTTTTTAAATGACTCTATTACATAGATATTATTCCTCAAAGAAAGAATGTAAAGAAATGCTGTGAACAAAGATGTTTGATTAAAAAGTGAGAAGTTTCAAAGTGAACCAAATGGTGTTGATTCAGGGAAGAGACTTTTCATTCATTCATTGGATAACTGCCATTCACTCATTGTGAATTATATGATACAGACTTACTCTATGCCAAGTATTGAGCTGGGTGCCCAGGATACCAGAGTGAGCAAAAGCTAGAATAGTCCTTGTAGTCTAATCGCTTATGATCTTATTGATAACAAATGTTAATAAAATAAATTTAAAATTATATAATTATACATATTCATTGTGAATCATGTCTTAATGGAAAAGTACAGGGGACTGTGAAAATTTCAATACAGGAATATAGATGCATATTTGCTACAAGAGAACAAATTTAAAACAATCATGAAAACTCAAAAGAATTTATTTTATACATTTGAATATGCAAGTTTATAATGATGATGTAATAATGATACGAATAACTTATGTAACTGAGCTGAGTGTTTTTTAAGTCATTATAGTTAACTGTAAATATTTTCTTAATTTCATTTGTAATTTATTAGAATGGTGAGATTATGGAAATTTATTGTTTTCTCTGTTTTGTTTTCTATTTTTAAAATATGTACATATTTACATGATTTTTTTAAAAAGTGGAAACAAAATTATTTCACTTATTAAAATGTTTCCTAAGAATTCTGACTGAATCTGACTGTGGGATGTGTGTGTGTGTGTGTGTGTGTGTGTGTGTGTGTGTGTGAGAGAGAGAGAGAGAGAGAGAGATTTGATTTTTTTTCTTTCTTTTTGGGATAAATTAACTTTGTAATTCTGATTTGCCTGATCTTCAGTTTTGATGGTGAAGAACTACAGTGGCAACTCAGCCATAGTCATCTCCTTTCCTGGTTTCTGGCTCATAGATTTCATTAAAAAGAAAATTGAAAATTTATCCAACCTTGAATTAATGCCTACAAGATTAGGGTAAGGGTATGGAACTCAAACATTCAAGGGACTAGCACTGCTCATTTCTGCTTTTGCTAAGCCATCAGAATGCAAAATGGAAATGAAAATTATTTTGTTGATCATTTATTTGCAATCCTATCAACCCAGGATCAGAAGCAGTTTTGTGTGAGGAGACATTTTCAATGATATATCTTAAATTATATATGTACATACGTATATATATGTGTGTATATATACACATACACATATATAGACAGTCATATGGGTATTATATATTTTTAAATCTTTTTTCCTGAAGGACAGCAATCTTACTTAAAATATATTTTATTTATTTATCTTATTAGAAAAGTCATACTTGTAATGCGTTTACAATAGGAATTTTAAAAATGCAGACAAGAAAAAAGAAGAAACTGATAGTCTTCCATAATCCCATGACACAAAGATAAACCATATTTCCATTTTTTGTGCATATCATTCCAGTATTTACCTTACATATAAATATAAATTCTACTACATATATGTACACAACAAATACATACATACATATTTATTTTATGAGATTTTTATGATCTTATTTTTTACTTATAATAGTATTTTTCAATATCTTTTAATCCACATCCTGTATTGATCAGTTAATCCCTTAGTGTAGAAATTCAAGTAGTTTCTACTTTTTACTATTATATACAATATATTAATCAGTTAATTTCTTAGTGTAGATATTCCAGTGGTTTCCACTTTTTTACTATTATATACAATGGCACGCTAAACATCCTTATAGAGAAATCTTAAAGTCACCAACTTGAAGATGGAGTTTTGATTTAGCTGCATTAGTAAGTTACAGAACCACTTCAGTTAGAAAATAAATAACCTTTCCCAAGTCTTTCCTTCCTTCTTTCCATATATGCACCTAATCCATCCTCAAAATGACTTCTGGGGTAGCTTAAAAAATAAGCTGAATTATTTAAAATAATGTGCAGTGACAATGGAATCTTAAATGGAAATTATGTGGCTATTGACTATCTGATTTGGAGATGGATTTTCTTTCTTCATATTGCTGCCAAGTATAACTTAAGTTAAAAAATGCAAATAAATTGGTATTAACTGATCAACACATAAATGCACATATAAGAATAACATCTATTGGATGTTGGGCAAGGGGGAGAGGGGAGGGGGAAGGAGGGAGAGGGGATGGGTATATACATACACAAAGAGTGCAATGCGCACCACCTGAAGGATGGACATATTTGAAACTCGGACTTGGGGGGGAGGGCAAGGGAAACATACGTAACCTAAACATCTGTACCCCCATAATATGCTGAAATAAAAAAATGCAAATAAATTGAAGCCAATTTGTTCTTCAGCAGTCCATGACTACCTTGAAGTTTTTACTGCTATAATACACTAGAATGCGACAAAATGAAGATAGAACATAAGTGACAGAGCCTCTTAGAATGATAACATTACTGGCTCCATGAATGCTAGCTTCCTCTGTCCTCTAGCAAGTACACATTCTCCACTGTCTCTGTCAGATTTAATTGACAAGCATTACTGACTGAAAAATGGTAGAGTCAGTTTTCTGTTGTTATTTTTTTTTTGTTTGATTGTAGATATAACCCTATAGTAAATTGCCCAACCGAAAAATTAACATTGAGGGAAAAACCAAAGTTTTTTATGTGTGTGACATTAAAGAATGGAAAGTTGATTAGCAGGAACTCTACCTCACTTTGTTTACACATCTCTGATGGGGTTAATATATAGGGCAGAGCTAATGAGTGTTATATGGCCAAATAATGATAGCCTGCAGCAGCAGAAACAAGAAGCTGACGTCCTGACATTTATTTTCAAAATAGCTGAACATTTTCCAGGCACATTTTGTCAGTTCTACTGACAAAAGTTCTTCTGTTAGGCATCTAGAATGAAATATTTCTCAACATGACATCATTGAGGATCCACCTTAAGACACTTTGAAAACTAAAGATCTTTTCAAATTCACATTGACTTTCTGTCTCCCTCTGTTTTTACTTTATGAAGACACTGAGCTTACCATGAATTTTTATGAGCGTAGAAAATTTGGAAAGCTAGAAAGTCCCTTTAGTGACTGCTGTTGAATGGATCGTTTTCCAGATTTTTAAAAATTTTAAATAGGTGCGCATTTTCCAGGGGACGAACACACTTGTAGCTCTGACTCCAGAGGGGCAAAGGCAATATATGTAACCTAAATATTTGTACCTCCATAATATTCTGAAATTAAAAAAATATTAAATAGAAATAACTACATAAAATTGATTACTATATTTGTTCCTGTCTTATAATATTTTAATATTTAATGTTTTATACTGATAAATCATCAGCTGACAGAGAGGGTTATGAAAAAAGTCATAGGTTTTAGGCCTAAGTAACTGATCATTTATTAATAGCTTAGCAGAGCTGTTAAGCATTTTGATAGTGAACTAGAATAAAGGTTTTTCTGGAGGGGATAGCTTGGGGGTATATGTGAGGACGTCCTAACAGAAGGGTCAGAGAAAGTATGCCAGAGAAGATCAAGAGCTCAGACTCTAGGCTGAGGGCCAAAGAGAATCAGTGAAGGGCTTGGCATGAGGAAAGTCTCATGATGGGATTGTGAGGAAGGTGGACCGAGGTGCAGGAGCCCAGAGGGGAGATACATTGCGAAGCAAATGGAGCATTCTAGGTGAGAAAAATAGTCAAGGGTCTTACCAGGAGTTTAGAAAAGAGGAGACAGAACTTAGGGCTATTTAGTTTAATTCTTTAAAAATCAGGGAGGAAGAGTTAAAATCAGGGAGGAAGAGTTAAGATTTATCCGATCTTTGGTTGCATTGTGTAGAATGCAGACCCAAGATACACTGACATCTTTTTTTCTAATCATATGGCAAAAGCCCTTTTTAGATACTTTTCATTCTTTCAATTTATATATAATCTTTACACTTTTGAAATTTAGAGCAGAATTTGGATAATGTGCTATAATCCATCAATTTCAGCCAACATGGAGAAATGATACATGTATTCTGGAACTTTTCATAACACACTATTTGAGCCTTTATTTTCACTATAATTTTAAGATATTTAGTTTATATTATTTAGTGAGTCATATACATTTACCAGAATTACAAACAATACAAAGTTAAAATTAAAAATATAATTTAACATCCAATTTCATTTCTTTTCTGTAGTGATTTATTATTCTTATATTTTTTTACACTGAAAGATATGTATAGTTGCTTTTAAATTTTTGCATCCCTCTGAATTGTTTTCAAAGCACAGTCTTTTCCTAAGAAAGACCAGATGTGAATCTAGATCTCTATCTAGGTATATCTTCAAAGAGTTCTCTCTTTGGCTCCCCGCTTCCAAATGCCTAGCACCAAGCAGTGTCTCTGGGAAAGAATCATGCTTGACAATTTCCATGGTGACGTCATCCCTTCTCTAGAAACCTTTATGAAAAAAGTGTCCTTGAAGCCTACTCCATGGCGAGCTTGGAAAAAACCAACTGAGCTGCTTAAATAATGAAGCAAGGTCATCCTCTGCTTCCTTAGAAAATATTTTTATTACTCTGAAAGGAACTTTGGAATAGAATCAAAAAATAAATTGCAGCCCCTCCCAGTATAGCAGTTGTGTTTAGATTACTAAAAAGATTTGGTCGATGTTAGTGAAATTAAAATGGGGAATATGCAGTGCCATTTCTTAAAATCTGTATGAGATTCCATAAGTAAGTCATATGCTAATATTTATTTGCATATCTTTTAAGATTTTTTTTATTGCATGGTATAAGAATAATGACAATAAAAAAAAATCTAGCCTCAGTAACTATGGAAGAATCAGATGCAGAGTTTAGTATACAACAATATACTCATGTACATTCGCAAAGACTTATTTTCAACATTCTCCCTTTATATAGTCATTTAATTTTTTTGAAAATTATATTATCATAGAATATAAAACAAAGTCACAATAATATTATAAATTTAACCTCTCATTTCTGTGTGACCTTAAACATGTCATTATAGTTAATTTTTATCAGACAAATGCACAGAAAATAAAATAAATACATTATTTTATGTCTCTTGTTAACACAAAGAAGTGGATTCGTTGAAACATATTCCAGATAATCAGAAACTAAAATCCATTATTAGGGGAAAAAACACCCAGCTACTTGTAGAATTTCTAATTTTCTCTCTTGCTTAGTCTTTTTTCTCTTTTGTTTCCAAATAATTGTTGTCTTCTCAGTGAATTGCATATTTTACTTCTGCTTTGAAAATTAGCTTCAGACACATTCCAAAACAATTCTACACTCAGATAATCATTAACAAATGTTACCCAGGCCTGACCCTTCTGGCCAGACAGCTACAAAGAGATAAATGTTTTATGAGGCTTCACCTTTAAAAGAGGTTATATCCGCCCTCAAGGCAACTGTACCTCTGGAGCCCTTCTTTTCATATAAACCTATGCCTTTCTTTGCATTCTAAAATGAAATGATTTATGTTGATTTAAAGGTTTTCCAAACTTTGGTACCACCATAGCCTCAATAGAGTAATTCTCTTTTTCCCGCCACCCATCTTCTAACTCAAATTTTAAAATAAGAATTTGAAAAGTTCCCTAATAAACCAGGATGTTGGAAAAGGACAGGTACTAGTAAATAATCTTATTTATACAAATTCCACAGCCATGTTTTGGGAACCTTAATTATGCCTGAACTGGTCGCTTTCACTAAATAGAGCCCAGAGAGGGCACAGGTCATGTCTTTTTTATTTTCTTCAGAGTGTATCTGTTGTAGTGCTTTGCAAAAATTAGATGCTCAACACAACTTGGCTCTCATTGTCGCTGCTGGTGACAGTTTTTCTCTTGGTCTTATTAACAGTTATTTATCAAAGGATTGCTTGGTTGCCTATCTGATTTCCTGGCTTCTAGGCCCTTTCTTTCCCAATTTATCTCACATAGCATTGCTATTATAAATTGGAGAAATACATAATTATGTCATTGTGCTACTCAACAGCCCCTCCATTCTTGGTAAGATTTCACCTGATTTTTCAATTTCTTAGACTTTTATTTATTGTTTGAAACTCCTACTATGAGCATGTAGTTACTTAAATATGATTAAGAAAAAAGCTATTTTTATTCTGAAAAGATAAACATGTTCAAAGGAATAAATATTCACTCTAATAGAAAAAATTCTGAATATATCAGCATTTCTATTCCAAAATGAATATCAGTCTTTGCACTTGAATTTATTCCTGAAAATCATCAAATTTTATATCAGACATTGTGGATAGAGGGTGATATATACACTGATACACATAAATATACACACCTAAAAGTAATAGATGGGTTTATATAAATATACCTACATATCCATAACCAGAGATGAAGGTCTAGAATGATTTGTACCAAAATGCTGATAGTAGTTTTTTTTTGTACAATAGAATAATTAAGAATATTTGCATTTGTACATTTTTCTGAAATGAGTTCATAACATTCATTAGAGTCTCAAAGATGTAGGTGATTACCCAAATATTAAAATCTACATTTTTAGACAAATTTTGATCTCTAGATAACTGGTCTCCTGTCTTTATCTAGAAAAAAATTAACTGCTTCCCAATCTCCGTACCATTTTTGATGCTCTGTCATCTTTATCTCAATGTTCTCTTTCCTCCTCTCAACAAAAATCATTAAAATCTGATCCCTCTTTCAAGATTCCGATCATATGCCACTCCCTCTCCTCCACAAATTATTTCCAAATTTCTTCTTCCTCTCAATTCTGATGACATTAATAATTAATGATGTTTTGGTTTTATTTTTTATGAGAATATGTGGCATTTCCTCATCTAGATGGTAAGCCCACAGTAGACAGGGATTCTATTTTAATTAAGTCTCTAGCTATGTTCTTTTCAGCCTAATAAATAGCACTTGAGATATGATCTTAGCCCTCTAACCTGGAAAAGAAATGAAAACCAATGACATCTGTAATACTTTAAATGAGATGAAAACACTATTCTCAAGTTACTGGAAAAAGAAAACTCAAAGTTCATGTTTTCATTTCTCCCAGACCCTACTGGGGAAGGGTGTGTCTCTAATAATCTGAGGACTTTATACAGTTATGCATATTTAAGATTTAAGGTGTGCAGAAGTACACAATAAGGTTTTAAGGTAAGTCATCTTAAAGATATATGTTTTAAAATAGTATCTTTAAGTGACTCAAAATAATAAGAAAGTATAAAGATCAGGAATCCCAAATTCATTTTGTCTAAATCCAAAATCTCTCTGCTGCTGCTGTAGTACCATAAAAACATAAACTCTAAGATGAGTGAATATGTGTTTATAATTACTGTACAATACATAAGTAAACAAAGCTATTTAATGGGCTAACGAGTTCCTCTAATTTTAAAGTTATGTCCTAACCTACAATTCCTACTTTACCACTGGGACCTGGTCAAATTTAGTAGCTAAAATGATGGGCTTTGGATCCACGTAAATCTAGGTTTGAATTTTGAATCAACCACTCAATAGCTTTCTACCGGACAAGTAAATTAATCCCTCAGAAACTTACTTTCTTCATTTGTAAAATGGGCTTAAAATATTGCCTCGTAGGATAATTATAAAACTTAGAAAATATAACAATGTATGTATAAAGCATTTGCCTCTGTGCCAAAAAGTGAGAATGCAATCAATGCTATCTATTTTTATTAATATTATTAACTTTAAGTCTAATCAAATTCCTCTGCACTGAGAGTGATTGTTGAGAATGGTGCACTCTGCCCTCTGAGTTTGACCTCTGTGAGTCTCCAGCTTCTTGTCCCTTTCACTGCTTGGTTGTCTGCATCTTCACCCAAAAACTCCTGGTTTCCCAAGCTCATCAAGCTGTTTCAAGCCTTCTATGGAGTTTTGTCCCCTGTCTCCTATTTCTGGAACATCCCTACCCTTTGACAATCTTACTCTCCTTTAAGACCCAATTTAAGGGATTCCAATCTTGGAGAGAGACAAGAAGGTGGACTGGAAACACCAGCTGCCAAATCAGTTAGAAAAAAGAGAAAATTTTTAGATGAAAACAAAAAAAATAAACAAACAAACATAGATTGTGTGGAAATCTGACACTTTCCCTTTGAGGGAAAGTGTCAGAACCTACAGGAGATTCCACAAGAAGAAGTTGTGGAGAAGAACAAGAAGGAGCAAGATATTGGCAGAGGTCAACTCCCGAAGAGACTTGGAGTCCAGTGAAAGGGTAGACAGATAGATTTGTTTCTCCCTTCTTCACATCTCTGGTGTCGGCAGGCTCCCAAGCTGCTGAGCAGGCTCCCAAGTAGGCTGCTGAGGCTTTCTACCCTCACAAGACCAAAACTTGCTGCCACCAGTGAACTGAGAGCTTCTTGAGGACAGAGCATCAGGCTGTCAGCTTCCTTAGGGTGCTTCTTATCATCATAGACCTGAGCTGAGATGGCAGGTGCATTGCTGCTTCTCCACCCACTATGAGCCTTTGTCCTCCCCAGGGGGCTTCAGTTGATCAGTTTTCATCTTGTTAATTCCCAAGCAAATATTTCCCAACTCTGGCCCAGACTGTGGGAGATAAAGTGAGCTTGTGGATTCCGAGGGATCTATGTGACCCTAAAGCCTGCACATTCCATGAGGCTGCCTTCTGAAGAGAAGGATGAAGATGACCAAAGTGCTAGCTTTCCTCCATTTAGACTATCGTCCTCCCCTTCCTCTCTTTTAGTGCATCCACCACACTGAGGCTTCCACAGAGAGTGGAGCTCAAACCTTTCCTTTTGAAGACCTGGAGTAGACTAAGGGGTACTCAAACTATGAGCTCCCTACTCACCAGCCTTCCCTGGTGGTGCTTGCTCAGCTGCTCCATCAGAGTAGGGCATACCTCAAAGGCAAGAGACATTAAACCTGCTTGAGTACCACATAGGCAACTTGGGTCCAGCATGCTTCTTTCTGGCATGGTCAGGCATTGACTTTCAGGAACCCAGGGACAAGCCCACAGGCCATATTCTATACTCCAGGATTCCATTGTGTTGCTTGGGGGCACAGAGGGGAGATTTGTGAACTAATCACAGAAAGTGAGGGAGCCCCATTGGGCAGAACTGGGAAGAGAGCACAGTGTGAGCCCCAGCCACAGCACATTTGTGGAGCAGCCCTCCCCCCACAGGAAGGTCACACTCTTGGCCCATTGTGGGATCCTAGACAGGAAAGCTCCCAACTCACAACACCATTGTAGGGTAGCTCAGCTAGTTTGATCTCCTGCCTGCTGGCAGATGCTGGAGGGAGACTGTGGAGCATGGGACGAGGGAGAAGAGTGAAACCTAACCCTGATAGCCAGATTGTGAATCTCAGATGGCCCTTTCCCCCACAAGAATACTTTCTGCCTGGGTAGAACCACTTCAGCCCCTCCCTGGTGGCTTTCCCCAAAGCCTGAGAGCAGACCTTTAGCCCCAACTGAAACAACTACCTTACCAGCTTTTGTGGTAAGGTAGAGCTAGACTCACCCAGCCCAGCCCTGCCCAGGATCACCACCCCCACCTCTGGTGTGGTGGAGAATAAGGATACACCTGGAAGTTCCAAGGCCCCACCAATCACCTGGGGCATTCTAGTGCTTCTCCAAAGGGACTAGAGCTGGGCATAGGTTCCAAAACAACACTGCAGCTTGTTTCTTTTGGCAAGTACCACCTACTGACAGTGAAGTCAATTTGTATAGTTCTTTACAACATTTATTGACTCAGTCATACAGGATGTGATTTATTCTTACCCACAAGCACCTCCTATTGTCTAAGAGATTCAACTGGGTGTGCAATACAATTCACACTGTTAAGAAGACCACAGTGCTGGGGAAAGAGAAAGAATTTCAAAGAATTTCATCTTCTTTCATCAAAGTGAAACAGAGAATCTTCCCGCATACATAGCTCATCACTGCTACAGCCTACAAGCAACTAACAACAGACAAAACCACCACACTAAGGATATCTCTAACCACCCAAAACTTAGATTGTCATCATGCACTCACAAGCAAAGTCAAAGATTGTTACCCAACATATGCTATAGACACATCATAATGAGTGTGGGGAGGAAAGAAAGCCCCACCTGAGCAAAAGAAATCCAAAATTAAGAAGTGACTACTGCTCCAGATAAGAAGGAATCAGAGAAAGAACTTCAGAATTATGAAAAATCAGAGTGAAAGGATACCCCCAAAAGGGAACATCAACTCTGTAGCAATGAATACCAACCTAAATGAAAATATTGAAATGACAGATAAAAAATTACAAATATGGATTATAAGGAAACTCAACGAAATCCAAGAGAAAATGGAAAACCAACTCAAATAAACCAGATAAACAATTCAGGAAAGAAATGAAAAATTCACTCAAAAAAAATCAAACATATCAAAAAAACAAATAGAAATTCTGGAAATGAAAAATTCATTTAAGGAAATACAAAACACAGTGGAAAGTTTCAAGAATAGACTAGACTAGGCAGAAGAAACAATCTCAGAGCTTGAAGGCAACTCTTTTGAATTAACTCAGTCAGTCAAAAATAAAGATCATAGAATTAAGAAGAATGAACAGGCCAGGCGTGGTGGCTCACGCCTGTAATCCTAGCTCTCTGGGAGGCCAAGGCGGGCGGATTGTTTGAGCTCAGGAGTTCGAAACCAACCTGAGCAAGAGGTAGACCCCGTCTCTACTAAAAAACTTAGAAAAAAATTAATTGAACAACTAAAAATATACAGAAAAAATTAGCCGGGCATGGTGGCGCATGCTTGTAGTCCCAGCTACTCGGGAGGCTGAGGCAGAAGGATCGCTTGAGCCCAGGAGTTTGAGGTTGCTGTGAGCTAGGATGACGCCACGGCACTCACTCTAGCCCGGGCAACACAGTGAGACTCTGTCTCAAAAAAAAAAAAAAA
>CAUYSK010058934.1:0-17834 GCA_963575035.1 Avahi laniger | reverse complement strand
GACAACTAAAAATATATAGAAAAAATTAGCTGGGCATGGTGGCGCATGCCTATAGTCCCAGCTACTCGGGAGGCTGAGGCAGGAGGATCATAAAAAATATAAGGGAGCCAGGCACAGTGGTTCACACCTGTAATCTCGGTGACTTGGGAAGCTGACATAGGAGGACCACTTGAGCCCCAAGAGTTTGAGGCCAGCCTGGACAACATAGCAAGACTCCCATCTCTACAAAAAAAGTTTCTAATTAGCCAGGTGTGGCACTGTGCATCTGTAGTCTCAACTACTCGGAAGGCTGAGGCAGGAGGGTCACTTGAGCCCAGGAGATTGAGGTTGCAGTGAGCTATGATTGTGCCACTGCACTCCAGCCTGGGTGACAAAGCAAGATCCCACCTCTAAAAAAAACCAAAAACAAACAAAAAAGATGTATATAGGGGCACATGTTTTTCCTGGGGGCCAGTATGGGCATGGACAAGGAAGGGAGTGGGACTGGTGGACACATGAGGCATAGGCCATGTCTTTGTTACCCAACAGAGCCTGGGTCTGCAAGGTGAGGAGCTCAGTGACAGGGATCTGGGTCTGTGCAGTTGATCAAGCATGCAAGACATCACCACCAAGCCTGGACTGCAAGGGAGTGTTGGATGGGCTGAGTTTGCAGGAGCTGTGGCCACCTGGAGGAGATGTTCAGGAGGCAGACAGACACTCAGCACTGGGCAGAAAGCCGAATATAGGCCGGGCGTGGTGGCTCATGCCTGTAATCCTAGCACTCTGGGAGGCCGAGGTGGGTGGATCACTCAAGGTCAGGAGTTCAAGACCATCCTGAGCAAGAGCGAGACCCCGTCTCTACAAAAAAAATAGAAAGCCGAGTAGAGGCAACATCCTTGACATCCAGCTGGAGGGGGACCGTGACCCTGTGGGGACTAAAGAAGGGAGAGTGAGGGCACTCAGGCTTGAGCACAAGAACACTGGACAGATTAGGGGGCCCAGCACACACATGTGGGCAGCCACGTGGGTGTTACTCAGAAGCCTGAGGGTAGGATGGGACTCTGGCCATTGGTGCTGGACCCCTGCTGGATCTTAGGCCTGGTTGAGCTGGGGTTACTCATCTCTACTAAGGACCCTCTCCCTGAGCAGTTTACTGGAGTGAGGTGGGGCAGGGGGTAGTGACAGGGATATAGTGTGCAGAGGCGAGGCAGAGAATAGGAGGCCTTGAGGAGCTGGAAGTGTTGGGCTTGAGAGGGAGGAAGCTGTCAGGAGAGGTGGACCAATGGTGCCTTCTGCATAGCTCCCCAGCCTTCCTGGGCAAGGGACAGAGAAGGGCCCAAACAATATGCAGGAGCTGGGCCATGCCATCCAGGGAGTCTCCTCCCACACGTTATTCTGGCTCAAGAGTCTGGCATTCAGGACTGGTATTCCCGGATCCTGTGGGTCGGGGACGCTGCCTGGCCTCCAACTGCCCTGTCCACGGCCAGCAAGTGTGAGGGGCCCCTGAGTCTCCCAGCCTGAAGCCTGCTCAGCCCCACTCACCACAGCAGTGTAATTACACCCTACGGAACAGGATCAATGGGTGCCCGATGTCTGATTCACAGCCAAGGCAGAGGATCAGAGAGACCTTGCCCTCAGCACAGTGGCCACACCTTAGTCTTCGGGAGGGGCGCATTTACTGTGGGTACTTCTAGCCACCACCACCTCCTAGCCACCACAACCTCAAAGTATCCCTGAGGACCCCATGGCCCTCCGCTCTGGCTCTGGCGGCACTAACCTGGCCCAGCCGCTGACCAGAGATTAGACAAGCCTGGTGTACGGTTAATGCCGCTGACGTCAGGGCCTGGCCGGGTGGCCACTGGGGGTTTGAGCCCTCCCCACAGGCAGTAGCACAGCCCATGTGACCAGGGCTCATTAAGCCGCTTCAGTGGCCAGGTCTCAGGGGAGAGAGGGCAGTCACGCCAGGGCTGCAGGGGCAGGCCTTGGCCAAGAGGTCACCAGCTCTGGGGGCCCAGGCTGGGGAAGGGCTAGATAGGAGGTTTGCCAGTGGGCCCCTCCATACTTCCACACCTTATGTTGTGACACTAACCCCCTGCTCATGGCCAAAGCGGAGTCTCCCAGGGACCAAACTGAGCAGAGCGTAGTCAGAAGCTGTGGGTGTGGGTACTCGGCCCTGAAGTGTGGAGGTAACCACTCTCTCCCGTGAGGCCTTCAAAGCCACCAACATGGTGGAACAAGCGCCCTGCTCCCACTCCCTCACCTACCCCTGGTAATCTCATGCTCATAGTCCCTGTCCCTTCGACCAAGCCATTTCCTCCATGCAGGCTGCCCTTTCTTTCCCTGCCCTGCCATGTGCTTTCCTTTTCCCTGGCAGAGCCAAGCCCAGAGGCTGCTTCTCCACCAGGCTGTCCTTGATTCGTGCCCTCCAGCCCGGCCGGGGCTTCCCATGCAGACCACCCATAGACAGCACTAGGAGACCCTGGCTGTAACTGTGGCTGGGATGGCAAGAGCAGCACAGCAGATATTCGAATAGCTGGCTCTCCCTGGTGACTCACGCAGGGTTCTCAGGGGGGATCTTCCATTTGGGTGCTGAAGGACAAGTAGGAGTTTGCCAAGGAAGTGGGACAGGGTGGGGAAACTCGGGCTCTGGGAACCACAAGGGCAGAGACACAGGAGCACGAAGGCTGACATGTTCTGCAAATAGCAGGAATGTGCCTGTGGTCAGCAGGGCGGTGGAGGAGGTGGAGAGGGCCCTGGGATCCGGCTGGGGGGACATCAGGGAGGCCAGCATGTGAGGGCAAGAGCCTGCAGGCTGTGCGAGGAGTCAGTAGATACAGAAGCTGGGCTCTGGAAGGGCTAGGTTGGAGGTGAAGATGAGGCGTCAGTGCTGGAGATGATCTTGGGGCACTATGTGGATGGTGTGCCAGCGGAGGCGGTGGCGTGGTGAGAAGGGGCTGCCCAGCTGAGGGCTGAGAATTCATGACTAGAGAGGGAGGGAGAGAGCAAAGGGCTGTGGGGCCCTGCAAGGAGGGTCTGAGCAATTCTGGGACCCTAAGTTCTGCCCCACGTGTCTGGCAGTCTCCAGGGCCTGTGTTTAAGTTTGCAGAGATGGGGGGAGTAGAGGCAGGAGCTTGGCTGAAGCCTGAAATCAAGCTTCCCCACCCTCCAGCCCAGGTGGCTGACCCCAACACTGCGGCTGCATGGAGGGACATTCCCTCTGGCCTCTGGGAGAAGGCACCCAGCAGCTCTCAGAGACCCGTCCCAGCTGCCCAGCTGTCCGGCCACCACAAGCGGGGCTGGGAGATTCGGCAGGTGGCGGGGAAAGGCCTCCGAGCTGTGTTTGCCCTGGCCAGGGCCCAGGCCTAGCAACAACAAACATGTAGCCCCTCCCCAAGCCTGACCACAACTGGCCTGAGGACCCCACATCACACCCAACTCTGGGCCTCCCCAGCAGCCCAGCCAGCCCCTGCTCCCTCCAGGCTGGATGAGGACCCCAACACCCACATGTCGGATGACCTTGAGCCAGGCCTGGACCCTCAGGCACTGCCAGTGTGAGCCACCAGTCCTTTACAAATGGCCCCTGTGAGTATCCAGGGTGTCTTCAGGTGGGAGGCAAGGGGCAGACATGAGACCATGGTGGGCACCTCTCTGGTCTGGCAGAACCATGCCTTTTTGGAGGGTGGGAGTCTCTTGGGTCCCCATGATCAAGGTGAACTCTGATCCGGGGATTACATCAGCCCCAGTTGAGTCCCTTCCAATTTTTCAGCCACCAGCAAGGCAGGAGATTGGGTGGTTTGATGTTTTCAGGGGTTGCCACCATTTCAATGGCTTTCTCTTTAGCCCTCCCAGCCCCTGGCACTCCCGGCCAGAGCCGAGCTCCTGCCCTTGGCTCACAGCTTACCCTTCACCCATTCCCCTCAGACCAAAAGAAAAGACAGAGCCATTTCCTTGTGACACAGTGGGAAACTGAGGTGTGCTAGAGCTTGGCTTGGCTGTGGTGGTTCTGTGAGTCAGCAGGAGAGAATCCTGGAGTCCTGACTCCCAGCTCAGGGCAAAGAAAGGGTTAGGCATATCCTCTGCGGGAAGAGGGGCAGACATGACACAGAAGTCCAGCTTGGATAGGAACAGCAGAGGCCATGGGATTAATCGGATCAGAGCCAGTGGCTGAGAAGCAAGGGACACAGTTGCTCTGGGACACTCCCACCCAGTTCACCCTGAAGGTCAATTTCTCCCAAGCTCCCTCCAGCTGGGCCTGGGACCTCAACACCCACCACCCACCCCTGAGCACCAAGGCCCTAGGTGGGAAGCAGGCAGGAGTGGGATAGGAGCCTCTAGCCAAGAATGGGGCCAACCTAACATCTCTCTTGCCAGGGCACCGGGTCCTGGTCCCCACTTCCCATGGGCAGGCTGACAGCTGTCTCCTGCACCTTCGAAATAAGGAAATGGGACCAAGCGCAGTGAGGCCCCAGGCAAGGCTCACAGCAAGCCAAGCCTTGCTTCCCTCCTGTCCTCACTGTCTCTACTTCTGTTTGTTCCAGCCTCAATCTCTTCTGAATATCTGGGATGAAGACAAAATTGATACAAGAAGTTTTTCCCTGGTTGGGAAGGGTGAGGCAGGTAGAAAGGTATTTTACTGCCTGAGTGGTATCTGAAAGTCCCCCATTCAAACACTCTTCGCTGAGCTTAAGCATTGCCCTGTTCCCGCTCCCCTTGGCTGGAGATCCCCTTTTGGCTTCAGGGAGGTGAGGGCAGAGCATTTCAGGGGTTACGGTGACACTCAGAGACCTCAGAAAGAATCTGCTCTGGACGGAAGCATTCCCTGTGCAAGACTCAACTGAGCCCCTCCCAGAGCAGCTGCCCTCCTACCTAGGGGTTCCCTGGCGCTCGGCTGCCCCTTTGCTCCGGGCCTGCCCCGGCCCGGCGCCTCCCGGAGCAGCCCCTCCTCCCGCGGACAGCAGGGGATTGGCGGGCCGGGGGCAGGCCGGGGGCGGGGCCGGGCGCCCTTCATCCCCGGCCGCCGCTGTCGCTGTTGCTGCCCTGCACTTAGCCGGGAGCAGAGCAGACCGCGCCGACTGGAGCCCAGCTACGCGCGTGCCCAACCGTGAGGCCAGGTATCGCTGCGGGCGTCGACCCACCAATCCAGGGGCACCGGGTGAGCTGAGTCCTCTGTGCACCCTCCGGTCCATAGCCGAGCTCTGAGCAGCTCCTCCTCCCGCCGTAACCCCAGCAGGAGCCCCAGCCTCCGGTAAGCCAAAGCACCGCGCGCTCCGAACGCGGGTCTGGGGACCCGCCAGTCGGGACTCAGCTCTGAGCTTGAGATGGGTACCAGGAGGAACACTTCGTCGCTTCAGGGCGGGATATTTTTTGGCGGGGCCTGAGCAGAACAAGAGGAGGTCGGTGGCACTCGGGGTGGGACCACAGGACGCCTTATCGGGGGCTAGAGTGGTACCCGATGGGCTTCCTGAGGCTACGCCCACGGGGACAGGCTGGAGAGGGTCCCGGAGGAGGACCCAAGAGGGGCCTGGAGCAGTCCCTGGAGCGCTGCCCCGACGGGCGCCTGACAGGCAGAGCGGCCAGGCTGGCACTCCCGGAATCCGGGTATATTTATCCCGGCTGCATTGGACAGGGGCTTGAGGGCAGAAGGGGCCAGGCCGCCTGAGGGGCCCCGGGGTACATGCTGGCCCCAGAACCTGTGCCATTTGCAGCGGAGCCAGCGGACACGGCGGGCACAGCGCGCGCGTGGCTCTCCTGCCTGAGGGCGGCACTGTGTGCGCTCCTCCCCACCTGGCGCCCAGATCGGGTGCAAGTACGAGTCCGCGCGCGCACGGGCAGGGAAGGGACTCAGACTTGGTTTGCAGGAGCCCGCCGCCGCCCGACTGGCCCAATCGATTGGCCACCACGAATGCGTGTGTTTGTTTACAGCCAGGGAGGGGGAGGCCAGGGGCGGGGCCTATGGGGATCGGCCCTTTCCCCCCTACAGTGACCTGAGCCTGAGCCCGAGCCCAGGTATGGGCTCCCAAGCAGGTCTGAAGAGGGCTAAGTCAAGGCCCTTGATCCCTGGGGAACACCGTGGAGGGCACTTCCACCCATGCGCATCCTTCCTTCAGCCTGCCAGTCCTGTCCTTCCTTCTGTGACTGCCACCACTACTGTGCTGCCCCTGGAAGCAGCCCTTGGACCTTCCACCCCTTCCTTTTCAGTAAACGTCTAGGATGGAGCCATTTCCTTCTGGAAAGGCGCGAATTCCTTGAGGATCTTAATTTGAGGGAGAGAAAGCTAAAGAAATCCAAGGACAGTTCCATTTTGAATGGGGGAGGTTGAGCACAAGCATGGAAGCCTTCCTGTAGGAAGCACCGCTGGTGGGAGGGATCAGGAATGGGTGAGGCCAAGCCTTGCACATCTCTGAGAGGGCTGGAATAAGTGAAATCAGGAATGGAAATCTCTGACTGACTTCTTGGGGTTGGAGGCAGGGGACTGCATCTCTGGGGAGGATGGGAGTGTGTGTTTCAGGATTTCATTCTGCCTGGGCTCATGAAGCCCAGGTCCTCATTGGCCTCTCAGCTTCTGTTGTATGCTGGTTCTTTTGGCTCCCATCACAAACTGTCCCCACCCCAGTCCAGGGCTCCAGGTGGCCAGACCATGAGAGTTGGTTGCTCCTGTCCTTATGCCACTATCCTAGCAAGCAGCCTTTGAGCCCTGGGAAAATGGAGAAACTGAGTCACAACAGACAGGCTGGGTGATTCATGGTCTCTGGGTGGCTGACGGAAGGATTTTAGGCTGAAGTGAACACACTCCAGAAGTCTGGACTAGGTGTGGGACAAGCACTCAGTTTGAAGGGAAAACTTGTTTGCAGGGGAGTGGGGCTGGTTGACTACCAGGGAGGTACAATTTTGCCATCTGTGTGCACAAAAAGCTGGAGTAGGCTGTGCAGCCTGTGCCATAGTAGAATGGGGGCCCTGTGGGAGGATGTTCTAGTGCAGGCAGGGCCAGAGCCAGGCCTCACTTGGAGCAGGTAAGATAGGATAAGGGCTTGCGAGGGCCCTGAATACATTCCACTCACTTAACATTTACTGGGCACCTACTATGTGCCTTGTGTACACTCAGTCTAATGGTGAAGGATGGGTCTTTGACTCTGGATGGGAAGACAGACACGGCAGAACAGGGTGGGGCTCGAGCAAAGGACCAGGCCGGGCTTCTGGGGGCCAAAGGGAAGGACCAGCTGCTGGGGCAGGAGGGGCTTTCCGGCCAGTGGCCTGGGGTGGCTTGGTTTTGAATTTCCGCTCTGCGGGCCACGTCCTGTACACAGCCTCTCAGCCAGCACGTCTGCACACGTGCATGGCTGCTGAGAATGGGGGTCACTCCAGCTGACCATCATCTCTGCATGTCTTTTCCATTGTTCAGGTAGACAAATGCTGGGTGCTGGATCAGGGATCTCTGAACTTTCCAGCTGGGCCTGGCCTTGTGGCCCTAGTGGGCTCAGCCCCAGCCTCTGGATGTAATTGCACCTGGCTGGTAGGGCCATAACCTGCCCTGTGGAGACTTGGAGAGATGCAGCAGTGGCCTCCTGTGGGGTTCTCTGGGATCCTGCCTGGCCATCCCTGCAGTGCTCATTGGGTCTGCTTCCCTCTCCTCTGAGCCTTCTGTCTCCCTCCCCACCTCTTGCCTCTCCAGGGCTCTATCTGTCTTGTTGGCTGTCTTTGCCCCTCATTGTTTCTGTCTCTTTCTCCTGCTGGCTGTCTCTGATGGGCTGGTCACCTCTCTATTCCTCGCTTCTCTGTTTGTCTCTGTCTCTCTCCATCGCCCTGTCTGAGTGTCTATCACCTACATAGGAGGGATTTTTGTCCTCACTCTCTGTTGTTTTCTGTGTCCCTCTATATCCATCTGCATTTCTTCATCTCCCTGGGCTGTCTGTATGTCTTTCTCTCTTTGTGGGTCAGTATGCGTGGACATATGTATCTAATGTCTGTGTTTTTTCTCCTGCGCTCTCCCTGTCTATCTGTCTTCCCACCCTCTGCCTTGCTCTGCTTCTTCCTGACGTTGGACATCACCCCTCCTCCAGGCTGACCTTGCCTTTAGCCCCCCATTGGGGTCTCCAGTGAGTCCTGAACTGCCCGAGGCCTGTGCTCCAGCTTTCTTTGAGGCCAGAAGTCCGGCTGTCCAAATATTTGGCTGCCTCCAGAGGATTCCGGGTCAGCAGGGAGGAGGATGGGCTGGCTGGCGCAGGGTCTCCCCTGTCCCTGGGGGGCCACAGTCACATGATGTCCTATCCTTTGCCTCAGCAGGGCCTCGGGCTGCACGTCCCTCTCAGCAGGCTGGCAATGTGGGGGAGGGGGCTGCTGCTGGCTCTGGCCAAGCCTTGAACCAAGAGATTCTGGCTGCAACCTCTACTGGGAGATTGCTGGAGGGTCCAGGGCTGGGTGGGAGGGGAGACCGAGGTGGCTGGAGCTAGGCCCAACTATAAGCATCTGTTAGAAAATGTACCCTGTCACAGGAAAGTCTACCTTCCGGTTCCAGCTGGGCCTCTCAGATCCTCCTAGATACCTCCGGATGCCCAGAACACAGAGGCACAGACCTCAGATCCCAGGGCCAGGGAGTGGGGGGATGAAGGATTGGTGTGGCCAGTATGTCAATGCTCTGGGCCATCTGCCTTTCCCTGGATGTGCCCCCGCCTGCATGTCACCCCTTCAGTACCAGCCCAGTGTTGGTCACACACTTGCATTGTTGTTGTGTTATTGATGATGAGGGAGTGGCAGATGGCAGACTGGAATTTACTGGGGTCAAAATATGGGGATGTGGGTCTGGGGGAGGGGCAAGGGATGTCTTTTCCCTACTCTAACACCCTCCTCCCACTTGCCCTATCCCTGGACCCCTGACCTCAGCTCCCACCAGTCCCTGTGGTTGTGCCTTGTGAATATACAATTCAAAGATGTCAATTGCATCCTCTTTCCCCACTTGCTGATGGCTTGTCCTAGGACGGGGTGCTTTCCCTCTGAAGCCTGCAGAAGCAAGTGGACAGAGGGGTAGCTGTCCAGATGGATACCAAGCTGGGAGAGGCACCCTGTCTCAGCCAAGGAGGAGGGAGGAAAGGACAAGTTGAGCTGGCGCTGGGGCAGTCCTCAGACCTGAGCCCCCAGGGACGAGCACACTGGACCCGCAGGCCAGGCCAGCTGCCTCTCCCCTGAGATCTGGGCCGAGTTCAGGGCTGCCTAGGCACAGCAAGCTCCATGGGGTCTGTCCCCATCAGTGCATGTGGCCACAAGACCAAGGGAAGGACAGTATGGATGCTTCCCTGTAGCCAGCCCACTACCAAATCCCCACTTATATCTCTGAACGTTGTTGGGAAAGAAAGCAGCGCTCGTAGTCCTGGAACTCCAAGGACCTTGATCCCTGGACAGAGAGGTGTGCCCTTCCTGTAGAGGCTGATGCAAGCAGCCGTCCCAAGGTGGCCTGGATTCCTGGGCCTCAGAATCTTTAATTAGCCAAACTCAACACTTGCCAAGGTGTGCCTAACGACTTCTCACCCTGTGATGTCCGCGTGGGCAGGTGTTACCTGCTATCCCATCCCTGTGTCTCCTGGCTCCTCCTGGCCCTTATCTCCCAGCAGGGAATACAGGTCCTAGGGCAGTGGCCTGGGCCTTCGATTAACTGGCCAGGCCCATGCTGCACCCATAAAAGATGCCATTCTGAAGTCCTGCCCCAGGCCGCATAATCTCCCTGACCCAGCACCAGCCCCCTCTCTGGGCCTCCATGGCCTGCCCTCACTCTGTCTGCAGCTTTGGCCAAGCCTCGAGGGACCCCTAGAGGACAGAAGGACGCCGAGGTCTTGAGTGGAGCTACTCTGGCCCTGGTCACAGTGAGGCAGGGCCAAGCCAGGACGTAGACTCAGACTGTCTACTCTGGGCTTTCACCACAGTGGGTCGGGCTCTGCTGGCAGCTTTTCCTACCTGGAGCTCTCCCTGAGTTTGCCCTGACTCCCCGACACACAGGAGCCTGGGAGGCAGCAGGCCTGAGGGGTGGGAGCTGTCAAGTCGCAGGAAATGGCTGTGGCCCACATGCCACACCTGAGCTAATCCCCACTGTAGATCCCCAGCCTTCATCCCTGCCCTAGACAGAAGTACAGACTCTTTGGCCTGGCCTTTAAGGCTCTGTCAGGCTTACCTATGGCCATGGAACCTTCACTCCTCCCTCATGGCCTGCCTCATACCTCGCTCAGGGCCTCTTCCTATGCTGTGCCCTCTGCCTAAACATTCTTTCCTGTTGCACAACCCAGGGGCTCCTGGAATTTTAGGACTGGCTTTACTACCTCCTCTAGGAAGCCTTCCTTGATGCCCCCATCATCGCTTTTTTGAGTCCCAGCACTATGTGGCTCACATTCAGTTTCAGCAGGAGCTATAGGGTGGTGGTGAGGGTGGTATTTGGAGGGGTGCTGTCCTTTCCAGGCTGGGGGTCACTTGAGGAGGGGTATTCCATGTCCTTTCTGCAATCTCAGGCTAGCCCAAGACTCAGCAATGACTGGTGATGAGTCATAGCCACCAGGCCCCAAAGGTCTAGGCCCAGGTCCTGCAGAGGGGCTGGGGAAACTGGAGCCAGGACCTCAGACACCTCCCACACCCATGCGACGGACCGTGGTCTCCCTGGAGGCAATGCCCGGCTGCTAGGAAAGATATAAGTCAGAGAAGGGTGCTTTGTCCAGGCTGCCAACTCAGCACACTCTGGGGGCCTGTCCAAGCCTGCCCAGGGCAGGGTGCTAAGTGAGGGCAACCCTAGCTGAGTGCCAGGGGCACTTTGGAGTTACTCTGGAGACCAGGCACTGGCACTTCCACCCAGGTGAGATCCTTGGAGGGGTGCAGATGGCAGGGCTGAGGGCAGGGACATGAGGACAGGCTGACCTGGGGAACTCTGGTCTAGGGGGAGAGGGCTCACGAAGAGATGTTAACATTGTCATTGTCCTGAGTGGGCGGGGCTGGAAGGAGAGGAGGGTTCAGATGCCAGCAGGCCTGAGGGGTGCAAGAGTGCCAAGTGTGGGGTCTCCAGGCCTGAAGTGAGCTCTGGCCTGGGCTGCCTGGGGCAACAGGGAAGGAGTCCCTGGTCAGTGGTGTGTGGCTGCTGCCTCTGGAGCACCAGGGCCAGAGGCCTGAGCCTCACCTCTCCTGTGCACCCCCAGCCTTGAGTGCTAAATTTGAGCCCCCTTGGTGCTCAAGATGCAAGGAAAGACCTGAGAGCGTCAGGGCCTGGAGGTGGGATGGGGGATTCGGGGTTCCCAAGGAGAGGGGGTGCTATGGCTTTAGGACTGGGCTCTAGCTATCCTGCCTGGAAGTGTTATACCCTCTCTGGTCTCCACTCTGTCTCAGCTCTCCTGCTGGCCAGTCTAGACTTCAGGATGTCCTTACAGAACCTGAGGGCATTATGCCCAGTTACTTCTTGGTATGAGGTAGACACCTCCTGGCCCCAGTGTTGGGAGAGGGCCAGTGAGTTGTCTGGGCAGTGGCAGGGATGCCGGGCAAGGGATTCCTTTGAGGCCCAGAGCAGAGCCAAGCCTGAGAATAGGGACAGGACACTGACCTGGCGATTCAGGCTCCTCCACGGCTGGCCAAGGGCCTGAGCTCCTGGTCTGGGGCTCCAGGAAATGGAGAGTCTTTTCAGAGGGTCCACTCCTGATGGTGGGCACCTGAGGGTTGGGGGATCCCTGGCAGGGGAGGAGAGGCTTGAAGGAGAACATGGCCCTGAGGCCAGGGCTGTGTGTAAGGTAAGGCCTGTGTAGCCCAGAGAACTGGGCCCTGGAGCACCCATTTCCTGGAAGGCCCCCTGAGGGCCTTTTGCCACAGCCAGGCGGGAAGGGCCCAGGTGTCCAGCCACCCAGCACCGCCTCAGGCATCCTGGCTCCAGCGGGGGACAGCCTCTGCGCCTGCCGTTCCCAGCGCCAGATCTCAGCCCACAGAGGGCCCTTTGTTCTGGATGCCAACAGTGCCCGCCGGGCGGCTGGGAACAGGGCCCACAGCCCTCACCCTCTCCCAAGGCCTCCAGCCGTCGGGCAGTGCCATTCTAGGTTGGTCAGGAGGCCCCTGACACACAGGGCCAGTGCAGGAAACCATCTCCCAGTACTAATGTCAGAGAGGGGGTGTCTGTCCAGGATGCACACCCAGAGTGGAGTCCGGGGGCCTGGGACTCAGCATCCAGGGATCCTGGTGCCACTGGGCTCTGAACTCAGGTCATCCAGATGACCCTTCACAGATGGGGAAAGTGAGGTCTCAAGGGCTTTCCTGGGCTGGTGTGTGTGTAGAGGGTGCATTGTGTACTGGCCGAAGTGACCCATCAGGATGTCCTGGGGAACTCAGGTGTCTGAGCTCTCCTCCCCCAATGGCAGAAGCCAGGGAGGCAGCAGGCAGAGCTGCATGTGCACGTATGTCCTGAGTTACCCTCTGGGAGGTGTGCTACAGCTGCAGGTCTCATGTAGGAGGCTGGGCCCTGGGCCCAAAGAAGGGGTATAACCAGAGGGACTGGCTGCTCTGCAGACTTCTGTGTTGGTGTGAGAGCAGTGCTCCTGGTGGTGCTCCCTGAGCCATGGAGGCACCTTTGCAGACAGAGATGGTGGAGCTGGTGCCCAACGGCAAACACTCAGAGGGGCTACTCCCAGCCATCGCCCCCACGGCAGGCAACCAGAGGTGAGTAGAAGAGGGACCCTGTAGTGGTTCAGGACAGGGCAGGGCAGGGGTACGGAGCAAAGGGCTAGAGTTGAGCCGCCTGCCCTGGCCTGTGCCTGCAGGGTTGAGGACTCCGGACAGAGCTGTGGTGAGGGCAAGGGCTTCCTCCAGAAAAGCCCCAGCAAAGAGCCTCACTTCACTGACGTGAGCTGGGCAGCAATGGGGGGCTTGGGGGCACTGTGGGGGGCTTGGGTGCAGTAATGAGGTATTTGTGGGGCAGCAGCAGGAGGCTGAGGGACGGTGAGGGGAACCCACGATGCCTCCGTTCCTAGCTGACTCTCCCACCCCTCACCTTCCCACTCTGGTGCCTGCAGTTTGAAGGGAAGACATCGTTCGGGATGTCAGTGTTCAACCTCAGCAATGCCATCATGGGCAGCGGCATCCTGGGGCTCGCCTATGCCATGGCCAACACAGGCATCATCCTCTTCCTGTGAGTGTCCTCGGCAAAACTTCTGAAACAGGGAGCCCTAAACAAGCTTCCCATGTGACCTCCCATGACTCGCCAGTTCCCTGTCCCAAGGCCCAGGCTGCAGTGGGTGGGCACTTCTTAAAGTAAACCCAAACCACACTGAAAAAACATCCATGGCCAGACGAATATTCCTCACTGCCCAGTAGACCCATTGAGGTCGCAACACAGGGCCAGCCTTACAGGCCCGAGTATGTCCTTCTACCATCTTTACACGTGACGGCCAAGCCCATGGCCAGGCCTCGTGTGGGCACACGTGTCCTCTGCCCAGGGGCTCTGCCCTGCAGCCTGAATGGAAAACATGTTTGTCCCAAGGATTAAAGAGGAAGAAGTGCTCAGAGGGCAGTCACGGGGGCACTCTTTACCCAGAGGGCCCTTCCGGGCTTGTCCCATCCTGGGTCAAACAGGTTGGTGTTCACCAGTCCAAGGCCTGCTGAGCTAGCAACCATATCTGTTGGGGGGTCCAGACAGCCAAGTCACAGACCCCCCACACCCAGGCCTCCCAGAGTCCCTTGCTCCCTAGCAGCCAGGGGAGCCCCCAGTGGCCTCTTTTCATCCATCTTCCCGTGTTTCCCAGGTTCTTGCTGACAGCTGTCGCTCTGCTCTCCAGCTACTCCATCCACCTGCTACTCAAGTCCTCAGGAATTGTGGGTGAGCCTCACACCACATGGAGTGGGCTGGGGGTGGGGGTGGACTGGGGTGAGCTCCCCTTGACTTCCTGACCCCTGTTCCTGCAGGCATCCGTGCCTATGAGCAGCTGGGCTACCGTGCCTTTGGGACCCCAGGAAAGCTGGCAGCAGCCCTGGCCATCACGCTGCAGAACATCGGAGGTGAGACCAGTGGGCAGGGGGCAGGCAGGCAGCGGGCAGGGGATGGGCCCAAAGGCTGACTGGTTTGGCTGACCCCAGCACCCGCCTACCCCTCTCCCCTCAGCCATGTCCAGCTACCTGTACATCATCAAGTCCGAGCTGCCCCTTGTCATACAGACCTTCCTGAACCTGGAGGAGAAAAGCTCGTGAGCCCGGGGTGGGGTGGGCTGGGGAGGGTGGGAGGCCCTAGCCCACCACTCCAAGCCCATCACTGGCCCTGAGAGCCCAGGCCGCGCTAGTGAGAGAGACAAGACAGAGCAGACAAGTGGCTGGTGAGGGCAGAGAGCTGCCAGCAGAGCCAACATTCAGTCTACACTTGTTTATGAAGCACCCAGGGGAACCCCCAGGGAGGGGACATGTGGGGCTAGGGGCAGAGTGAAGCTGAGGAAGCTGGGCCCCTCCTGGCCCCAGACGCAGCCTGAGAGCATGAGAGCCTCGGCTTAGCTCTAAGCGCCTGCTATTCCTGACCGTGGGGTCAGCACCCCCAGGAGATTAAGCCCAGGGTGTCCCAGCTGCCCCTCACTGTAGCCTGTGCCGGCTGTGCATCAGCTGTGTTTTGTGGTGGGGGCAGAGAGGACACAGGCCCTGCTCTTGGCGGCCCAGCCTGGGCAAGCAGAGGGGCTGTGAGGCTCAGAGCAGCTCTGGGAGTGGGGGAGTCAAGATTCTGCCCCTGGGGCCCTGGGGGCCTCTCTCAAGGAGTTGGCCTTTGAGCTTGCCCTGGAAGGATGGTCCTGGCCCTTATCCCCTTGTCTCCCTGTGCCCCTGAACATTCCTGGGGAGTAGAGGAGGCAACAGGATAATGCGAGGTCTACATGCCAGAAGGAACTACAAGGGGCACAGGTTGTTGGCAAGTCCCTGAGACCCCCATGGAACACATTGTCCCCTTCAGAGCCAGCTCCCTTCATCCCAACCACCTCCCTCAAGAGGCTGGGCCCACACCTGTGTGTCCTGAGAAAAACAGCAGTGACTATAATCACACTGATTACCAAGCGCGAGCCATGTGCCAGGCTAGCACCTTCATCCCCACATCACTGAGGAGAGCACTGAGAGTATGCCCATTTTGCAGATGGGGAAAGGGAGACTTAGAGCTGTGGACAAATATTCTTTGGAGATCACTCAGTGGTACCACTGGTGACTCCAACTGGGGGAGGCAGGTGGCCCCACCCCAGGCCGAGTGGATTCTGATCCTGGCTCCCCACTGCTGTACCTGCAGAGACTGGTACATGAATGGCAATTACCTGGTGATCCTGGTCTCTGTCATCATCATTCTGCCCCTGGCACTGATGCGGCAGCTTGGTGAGTGTGGTAGGGCAGGGTCTTGGGGGGATGTTGGAGGGATGCACAGGAGGGAGCCCCCCGTCTCACAGCCCCCTCCACTTTGCAGGCTACCTGGGCTACTCCAGTGGCTTCTCTCTCAGCTGTATGGTGTTCTTCCTAATTGCAGTGAGTCACACTCCGTGTTGGTCAAGGGAGGGGGCAGGTCAGGGAGGGGCAGGTCTCTTTGGGCAGCCTGGGCCAGAAGGCAGCTGCTCCAGTCTTGACCTACATGCAGCTTCATGGTGATTTCCCGGCAGCCTAGCCTAGCTCTGATACCCTGATCCCTTCCCATGCCAGGTCATCTACAAAAAGTTTCATGTGCCCTGCCCGCTACCCCCCAACCTCGCCAATATCACAGCCAACTCCAGCCACGTGGAGGTCTTTGAGGAGAAGGTGCAGCTGCAGATGGAGACTGACACTGCAGCCTTCTGCACCCCGAGCTACTTCATACTCAACTCACAGGTTCTGACAGGCCAGGGAGGGACAGAGGGCCTGGTGAGAGCGGCAGGGGCTGCCTTGACACAGCCCCATGTGTCCCCAGACAGCATACACCATCCCCATCATGGCCTTCGCCTTTGTCTGCCACCCCGAGGTGCTGCCCATCTATACGGAGCTCAAGGAGTAGGTGTCTGTGGCTGGGAGGAGGTGGAGCTGCCTTGAGCTGGTTTGGGGAGAATGGATGTGGTCCTGGGGGTGAGTGGGGGGTGACAGGAGGCAAGTCACTTTAAGATCTCTGTGGCTGCCATGAGGGGAGATTGGGGCAAGAAGCAGGCTCCCTCAGCTGCTGAATGATGAGGATGTGGTGCCAGAGAGACCCTGGGGCACACGGAGTCTCCCAGTGTGGCCGAGCTTGTCACCAGTGCCCATCCCCCACTGCCCCATAGCCCCTCCAAGAGGAAGATGCAGCACATTGCCAACCTGTCCATCACCGTCATGTACATCATGTACTTCCTGGCTGCCCTCTTCGGCTACCTCACCTTCTATGGTATGGCTGGGCCAGTGGGCAGAGGCGGAGGCCAGGCTGGGGGCTAGGGGCTGGTCAGTGGCCAGGGTGCCCTGCATACCGTAGGTGCTCATCAGGTATGTGATGCCTGACTGTGCTCTACAGCTGTGGAGGTGAGTCTGAGTGCCACTCCCTACAGTGTCAGGGTCTACCAGGTAGCTCAGATCCCAACCCCCTCCTGGGCCACCTGCTGACCACCCTCCCTGCCTGCCGCAGACGGAGTGGAGTCGGAGCTGCTGCACACCTACAACAAGGTGGATGCATTTGATGTGCTGATCCTGTGTGTGCGTGTGGCCGTGCTGACAGCTGTCACGCTCACAGTGCCAATCGTTCTGTTCCCGGTGAGCCAGTGGGCAGGTGGCCAGACCAATGAAGGGGTGGGGCTGATGGGGCTGATAGGCTGATGATTCTTCCCACTTGCCCCCAGGTGCGCCGCGCCATTCAGCAGATGCTGTTTCAAAATCAGGAGTTCAGCTGGCTGCGGCACGTCATCATTGCCATTTGCCTGCTCGCTTGTATCAACCTGCTGGTCATCTTCGCTCCCAACATCCTAGGCATCTTCGGGGTCATTGGTGAGGATCTGGCCCTGCTGTGGAAGTGGGGTATTGCCCCAGAGATTTACACTTCTGTGAATCCTGGCAGATTCCTGAGCTCACATCCTATATTTAAGTGATAGCTGTTGGCCGTGTGCACAGTTTGGCCTCCCATCTGAGCTTTTGTCCTTAAGGCTATTCTAATCCCTTTTGAGGGCTCAGAACCACTGAGTCAGTCCCCTTTGCTGGGGGAGAGGGGTGGACCCCAGGGGCCAAGGCCCTCCACAAAGGATTTCATTACATCTTGTCCCTATTTCACATATGAGGAAACTAAAGTTCAAAGTGATTAAAGCAGCAGCGGGGCCACGTGGCCCTGATTCAGCCCCAGGATCATCGGACTCCAGGTTTGGTGCTCTGTCCACTGCTTCATCCAAGATGTGGCTCTGAGCTGGAAGATTAGCCAATTCTGAAATATCTTTGGGGTGACCCAACTCAGGGGATTGACTCCCCAACCCAACTCTGCAGGGACTGACAAGAAGACCTGGAGGCTGAGAATCATGGGTATCACGGACAGTACTCTTGGTTCTATGTGTCCAAAATCCAATTCAAAATGAAGTAAGCAGAAAGGAATGCATGGGCACAAATAATGGAAAAGCCTTCAGGAATAGCTGTATCCAGGAGCCCAATATCCTTAAGTCTTTGTCTATCTCTACCTCTTTTTTTTTTTTTTTTGAGACAGAGTCTCACTTTCTTGCCTGGGGTGAGTGCCATGGCGTCAGCCTAGCTCACAGCAACCTCAAACTCCTGGGCTCAAGCGATCCTACTGCCTGCCTCAGCCTCCCAAGTAGCTGGGACTACAGGCATGTGCCACCATGCCCGGCTAATTTTTGCTATATGTATTTTTAGCTGTCCAATTAATTTCTTTCTATTTTTGGTAGAGATGAGGTCTCGCTCTTGCTCAGGCTGGT
>CAUYSK010058932.1:0-70076 GCA_963575035.1 Avahi laniger | reverse complement strand
TGCTGTTGTGGAGAAACAATGAGAAAACCTGTTGGGCTAGAGCATGGAGAATGAAGGGGAGGGGTGTTATCAGCAGGGCTGGACCATGCAGGGGGCAGTGTGTTCCTAGGGCAGGAGTTTGGCCTTCATCATCACACAGGCAGCTGATTTGTGTCCCCTGTGTGAACAGCCTCATGCTGGAGGCCAGAGGTACAGAGCAGACCAAGGCAGCTTGATGGGTACAGATCTGCGGGCTGGACTCTGATATTCTATGGGGGCCTGGATCAGATCTTAAGAGGAGGAGGCATTTGAAGTTGGGCTTTGGAAGTGGGATAGGAGTTTGCTAGCAGGAAGGCCAGAGAGGGTGAGAGCCAGGGGTTAGGGAAGCACAGTGCAGACTGGCCGGAAGCTGGAGCGAGGTGGGGAACAGAGAGGGATCAGCTGGAGAGATGGAGACCAAAGACGTGGTAAGGACTCAGGAATCAGTTCAGGTTCTGACCGTCCCCACTTGCTGTGTGTCTTTCGGTCATTCACTGTATCTTTCCGAGACTAGTTTCTTTGTCTTGAAACTGGGGACAATAAATATCTCCCGGTCAGGTCAGGGCTAAAGGAGGGCTGTATGCTCAGTGCCTGGCACCAGTAGATGCTCAGAAAACGGGACCTGCTTTGTGCTGTGTTACCTTGGGCAGGTCAGTTGGTATCTCTGGGTCCGGCCTTGCCAGCTGTGCGGTAAGGCCTTGAGTGATGATCTCACTGAGTATGAAGGTGCCAGTCCAGGCAGGGTTGGCCTAGGAGAGCATGTTGGCAGCCAAGGCCACCAACGTGCTGGATGACCTTGAGCTCTGCCCTGCTCTCTCTCTGTGTCTTCTCTGTGCGAGGAGGCTGAACTGGGGAGAACGCCATAGGTCTAGCCCAGCCCCGCTTCTTGAAAGTCTGCCTTGGGTGAGGTTGGCCCCATTTTCCAGCTGTAAATACTAAGACCCAGAGAAGAAAAGCCACTTGCTTAGGGTCTCCCAATTGCCAAGTGACAGGGCCGGGCCTAGGCTGCAGGGTTCTGGGCTTCCAGTCTAGTGTGCAGCACCTCTAGTGTGCAGGAGCCTCACCGGTCTCTGCAGGCTGTAGAGCCACTGCAGAGGGCATTCACGCCCCTGCTCTGGGCTTTTGACCAGAGCCTCACTTCCTGCCCGGGCTTGTGGCCCCTGCTCCTCTATCGCCCTTCAAGTTCCCACAGGCCTTTACTTCCCCTCCCCCGCTCACCCCTTTATCTCCATGCAAACCTCTCTGGTTTCCCCTTGAATAGCTCCTGTGGTTGTCAGGGGGGCACTTCCTCTGGGGAGCCTTAATTTCCTCATCCATGAAGTGGGATAGTGAGTCATGGTTCCTGAGATGTCCTAAGAGGACAGAAATAAAGTGCTTTGCACACATTAGGTGCTCAATAAATAGGGCAGAGAAGAGCCAGACCTGCTCAAGTTCTGCCTCCTTTGGCAACAGATGCCTGCTTCCTGTGATTCCGTTTCTGAAGCTGTAAATGGGCACAGGGCTTGCACCTAGTAGGGCTAAGGAGAGGATGGCAAGAGGCTGTGCCCAAGGCCCTCACCTGTGTTCAAGGCCTCATTCTGAGCTGTGTGTCCAAAGGCAAATCACTTAGCCTCTCTGAACCTCAGCCTCTGCACACCTTCCTTGTGAGGATTAAATCAGCTAACATATTCCAGTGGCTTGAATCTACTAGATGCTCAGTAAATTATACATTTTTCCTTCTCTCTTCTCCTCTCTTGTGGGAGTTTAGATATTATCCAGTCTAGAAATGGCCCAAGGCTTAAGTCCCCCAGACCTGGAGTGCTGTGTTGAGAAGCATTCTGAGGTCCAGTCTTGGTTTCATGGGAAAGAGTGCTGTGATAGATTAGTAATGTCTGCCCTGGGTGGAGGATAAGAGAGTATTGTACGTATGCCATGACAATGTGTCATTCCTAATCTATTCTGACCTTCTCTTTTCACAAATGAGGGAATTGAGGCCAGAGAGATCCAGGGCAAATCGTCCAAGCTGGGGGAGAATGCACATCTCTTGTCTTTTGTTCCAGGACTCTCCCAGCCAGCCAGCCTGCCCCTTCCCACGGTACAGCCGGGTGGGGCTGAGTCGAGGGACAGATGACTGGGGAGGACCCCAGAGCTGGAAGCCTTCAGGACCTCCATCTCCCTACTCCTTGCTGTGGGTCCCTGGGCAAGTGATTTCCCCCCAACCTTGGTCCCTTCCATCCTCCCTCCCCCTAGAACTACCCAAATAAGTTCCAGAATAAAAGGAGAAGCTGGAAGGGAGGAGAAGTTAAATGATCTTGGCCAAATCCCCTCCTGGTCCTCAGTTTCCTCATCTGTACAGTGAGGGTGCTCCCCTCCCTGAGGCTCCGGGACAGTGAGCCCAGCTGCGGAGTCCCCAGGGGCAGGCCTGGCTGAGTCCTCTGTGCTGCCCATGTGGGGGCATGTCCGGGGCAGGGGGCGGTGGTGGCTGTGGGGCTGTTGAGAGACTCCAGGAATTGGGCTGGGAGGCCAGCACTGGCAGAATCTGGGTGCTGGGGGCGGAAACCGGGCTGGGGTGGCATTGGGAAGCGTGGCCTCCCTGGCAAGGTCTGATTAGCTTCTCCAAGGATGCCTTGTCCAGATTTGTGGTCTTAACTTTTACTTCGTCTGATGTCAATATCTTCACATCTGATGTTGTGCCCTCCTGTGCTGGGTCATGGTAAGGTGACCCATTCCATCTTGCAGAACTTTTATTCCTGTTATACGGAAGAGGAGACTGAGGCTCATAGAGGTTAAGGGCTGAGGCCACAGTCACCCAAAAAAATGAAGTGTGAGCTCAGACCTCTTGGCTTCTGAATGATTTGTGGGCATCTGATTCCTGCTGCGTGTGTACCCAGTACGCACCCAGGCTGGACTCTTTCCCAGGTATAGGGTGGGTGCAGTGCTGGGGGCAAGGGACCCTGACCCTCTGGGCTTCCAGCTCTGGCTGATGGATCTCCACTCAGACCCCGAGCACTGAGATCTTGGATGCTCGTGGCATGAAGGGTAGTGGAAGTAGCAAGGCCTTTGAAGCCTGTTGTTTCTGGGTTCGAATCCTGGCGTGGCCCCTTGTTTGCTGTGTACGATTGTGTGAAAATGACTGCCCAGAGCCTCAGTTTCCCCATCTGTGAAATGGGGATAACAATGCCAGCTTTGACAAGATGGCATGAGGATCAGACGAGCCAGCGTGTGCCAAGTGGTGGGGTGTGGGGCCCGCGCTCAGGAAGTGCTGGGTATTTACGAGAGCCTGTGATTAGCAAGGTAATTCCCTGAGGTGGCAGGAATTCTGGGCCTCTGCAGGGCAGTTGCTCTGGGGACCCCCAGGGCTGTGACTGGCACCTTCGTCTGTGGTTGGCTTGTCCTGTGGGGCAGGGCGTGGGGAGAAGGTTACCTGGAGACAGAGGCTTGGTGGCGGGAGCTATTAGAAGTGGCCAGCTCCATCCAGCCTCCCCGAGCCCAGCTGCTGCCTCAGCCCTTGCCCACATGTGACCCACCAAAGCTTCGTGGTGCCCTGAGCCTCCATGTGGCATTTGAGGTGCTCCCACCGAATGGGCTCGTCTCTTCAAAGTGGTTACCATTTGAGCACTGTGAGCCTCTCTGAGCCTCAGTCTCTTCTTCTGTGTAATAGGAATGAAAGTTCTTTGCATCCTTGCTCGCTTGGCCTGAGAGGCAGGGGCCGTTCCTGCCCTTGTCTTTTCGGGAGGCGGTGGGGCTGCGAGAGAGGTGGCCGCGGGCCCAGGCTCCACAGCGAGGGCTCCCAGAGGTGCTGTTGGTCTGGGCGCCAGCTCTTCCCTCTGCCCTGCCCTGATCAGCTCCCACATTCCCTGCCACTCAGGTGCCATGTAGCCTTTCTGAGCCATTGGCGATCCTCCTGCTTGCCCTGGGTCGTCCGGCCTCCAGGCCTTTGCCGCTGCAGGCCCCCCGGCCCAGCATGCCCTCCCGCTCGGTGCCCCGCCGGTGGCCGGGATGCCGCTGGCTCCGGAAAGCTTTTATCAGCCACTCCCCTTCCTCTCCCTGAGCCCGTACTGCCCTCCTCTGCACCCCCTGTCCCTTCTTTGCCCTTCCTCATGGCTCTGGCACCTTCTGCAGTCATAGGATTCTTTTTGCCTCTGAGGGAATATAATGATCACTCCCAAGGGCACGGAACTTTACAGTTTACAAGAAACTTTCCACGATGACCTCTGAGCGCCTGCATCAGGCTCAGCGAGACAGACGGCCGTGAGCGTCTCCACTGGGCAGATGAGGGAACTGTGGCCTCGAGTCAGGCTCGTGCTAGTGCTCTCTCTGCTTGGGCACATGGAACTGGGCTCTTCCTCCCACCGAACCCCCAGTTTCCCCAGGCAGGAACCCCTCTCCCAGAGCCCCATGAAAGCCTTGACTTGCTGTCAAAAGGAGGATTTGGAATTTCAGAGGAGTAAAGTGACTTGCTTGAGGTCACACAGCCCTAAAGGGGCAGAGCTCGGTGCCTTCCAAGAATCAGAGCAGAGACAGATTGTACCCACTTTCCCTCCCTTTCTGGAAGGAGCATCAGGCACACTCGAGATCCTGCGGGAACAGTGAGCCCCCGCGGGCCAGCCCTTGGGATCCTTCAGCAGTCACGGGTTCCTCGGCACACAGCTGAGCCCTTGCTCTGTGCCGGGCAAACGGCGTGTCGCATCCCCGCAGCATCCCCCGGCGCTAGTGGTCCTGGCCCCATTTCACCAAGGAGGAAACGCAGAGAAACCAGGGGACTTGCCCAAGGTCATCCAGTGCATGGGTTTGAACCCAGGCCTCCTGAGCACTGCGGGCCTGCCCTGCCTTCTCTGCCAACCCCTAAACCCATGGCCACTCCCTCAGCCCTCCCCACACTTCCTCCCTGGGAAGCATGAAAACCAGGAGACTTCTCTGCCCTCCAGATGTCATCCACTAGCTGTGTGACTTTGGTGAGCCAGTTTAACCTCTGTACCTCAGTTTCCCCATCTGAAAAATGGGCCTAGTGGTAGTACCCACGCCATGGGCTTGTTCCAAGGATCAAGTGAGGTGTTGCGCACAATCCTGCCAGCAAGGCCAGCACATAGTACGCACTCAATACAGTTAGTCGTTATTTTATTATAATTTGTATTAACCTGGGGAGGACGGGAAAGGCAACCCCAATATCCAGATGGGAAAACTGAGAGGAAGGAAATAGCATCCATCGGGCCACAACAGGGGATCACAGCCCGAAGGCTCTTGGGGTACATCCCACTTTCCAGATGGGGAAACTGAGGCCTAGAACCTGAGAAGGGACTCAACCAAGATCACAGTCTCTTGCTTTCAGACTGGGTTGAAGCCTGCTTGTCCACTTTCTTGCTCTGGGACTGTGGCCACGTTGCTTCCCCTTGCCGAGGCTCAGTGTCCTTATCTGGGACAGGTGGGGTTGTGGTGAGGACTGCGTACCTCTACATCAGCAATTAGTCCGAGGCCTGGCCTGGAGGCAGCACTCAACAAACAGCTGCAAGGAAAAAGTTCCTGCCCCCTTCCAAGACTCCGCTTTCTCATCTGTGCAATGGGTCTGTGCATATTGTGGGGGAGACAGTTCTATCACATCCCACCAGTGTGGCTCTTCAGTCTCTTAGCAGCCACTCTAGGCAGGGGGCAGGGCCGGGGAGGGCAGGTAGGGGTTCCTGTTTGGCCTGGGTGGGTGTGGCTGTACCCTGTGGACTTTGTCCCTGAGCTGTGCCAAGTTGCCGAGGTTGGGCCTGGTTAGGAGGCTGAACCAGGCTCCACCAAGCCTTGTGGGTGCCCTGTGGCTGCCAGCACGTGGGTGCTACCACATCGCCTGGTCCACCTGCCTCTGCTGCGGTGTGCCCCGGACAGTGGCTTCTCTCTCTGAGCCTTGGTCCCTCACCTGTGGGCAGGAGGCTTTTCCCTCTAGGGCTGTTGATAAGCTCATTCTTCCCAAATGCCCGCCCATGCCTGGTTTATAGAAAGTGCCTAGCTCTCCATGGGATATGTTAAAGAAACAAAGCAAGTGTCACGGCGAACTGTCAACGGCCACGGCTGTCAGGATGGGCAGGGTGCTGACTGGCAGGAAGGGGGAGCGGCATCTCAGGCAGAGGCTTAGAGGTGGGACAGTTCAGGGAGCACCCCATGTCTCGGTGGGTGAAGTGGGAGAGGCTCCCGACCCCCAGGGTTTGGACAGGCCCTGAGGGAAGCGGCAGGTGTCAGCACGCCGACTGCGGCGGCGACGTGGGGTGATGCTGGCGCCTGCCCTCCCCACCCCCACCCCTGCCAGGTGTTCCCGAAGGCTCCGGAACCAGATGAGCCATAGTTCTATTTGGGGACAATTCTGCTGTTCCCGTTTCTCTCCTGTGCCCTAGTTTTAGAAACAACATGGGTTTGGTTACCAGTTGGCCACTTGCAGAGAGCTCCCCCTCCGCCCACTCTGCCCACACCTTAGATCCGTGGCCATCGTGGCAAAGTAGAATCCAGTGTTGCCACTGGGGGTTGCCCCTGGGCTCTGCACCTGATTCCCCGGGCAGGGAGTTACCCAGCGGTGGTATCTGGGCCTTGTGATGAGTGTTGAGGACCCCGAGAATGTACTCTGGGGGCGGCTTAAATCCCGGGGAAGCCAGACAAAGCCCTGATCCTTTCCCTACCACAGGGTGGAAGCCACGTGAACGGTGGCAGCCCAGCACGGCGCCAGGAGAGCTTCCCAGAGGAGGTGCTACCTGGCCTGGGTCTTAACGGATGGACAGGAGCTCATGAGAAAGAAAGAAGGGTGAGGGTGTGCCAGGAAGAAGGGGCGCCATGCGCCAAGGCTGGAGGCAGGAAATAGCTTGGCGTGTGTGTGCAGCTCGGAGAGGTGGAGCAGCAGGTCATGCACGAGGCGGCTCGGAGGTGACTTGGTCGATCAGGCAGGGCCTCAAACCCTCACCAGGGCGCCCAGGCTCTGGCCTGGGGCTGATGGGAGCAGGGTGGTTGTGGTTGGCCTTTTGCTGCGGGTGTCGAGGGAGGACAAAGGGATGAGACCCGGCACAGCTGCTCGATTGCTGTTGCCAAGTAGAGGCGGCCCACAGAGGCTGGGGCTCGAGACAGGGATCAAAACCTCCTACCTTGGCCGGGCGTGGTGGCTCACTCCTGTAATCCTAGCACTCTGGGAGGCCGAGGCGGGCGGATTGTTTGAGCTCAGGAGTTCAAAACCAGCCTGAGCAAGAGTGAGACCCCGTCTCTACTAAAAATAGAAAGAAATAAATTGGACGACTAAAAATATATAGAGAAAAATCAGCCAGGCATGGTGGCGCATGCCTGTAGTCCCAGCTACCTGGGAGGCTGAGGCAGGAGGATCGCTTGAGCCCAGGAGTTTGAGGTTGCTGTGAGCTAGGATGATGCCACGGCATTCTAGCCTGGGCAACACAGTGAGACTGTCTCAAAAAAAAAAAAAAAAAATCCCCTACCTGGGGCGGAAGGTAAGGGCTGGTCTGGGCCTTGGAGGGGGTGGGTCAGGGAGTACTTCCTGGAGGAAGAGGTGCTTTGATGCAACAGAAGGATGGGAGGGGTCTCTGCAGGGAGGCAGAGCTCGAACAGGGGCCGGAAGGTGCCCTGTAAGCAGCTCCTCATATTGGAGCCCTGAGGAGGAGCCGTGGAGTCTTGACTTGGGGGGGTAGGCGTGGGGTACCTGCCCCTTGGGCGGTGAGGAGGGGCTCCCGGGCGAGACGGATTTATCCAGCACTGGGTAGTGCCTGGCCCACTGGCAGTGTGGGTTTGGTGAGGCGCCCCTGGCGGCTGTACTGAGAAGCGGTGGGCCTGGGGAAAAGGTGGGTGCTGGCCAGGCAGACGGACAGGGAGCGGTGGGGGAGGGTGGGGCCGCTGTCCCCCGGTCTGCCCGCCTGCCAGGAAGGGATGGAGACGTGTTGCGGCCTGACTGGCAGATTCCAAGGGTGCCTGGGCGTGGGGCAAGGGGAAGCCTCACCAGGCAAAGCTCCCCCACCCGGGCAAAGGGCCGGCCATGGTTGCCCACCCCTGCCGCTATAAAGACCCCTCTACCCTCTCGAACCCAGAGAGTCCCAACTCCAGACAGGGTGAGTTGAGGGCTGTGGCCACTGATGCCGGTGCCAGACAGGCCTGGGTTTCAATCCGAGCTTTGTCATCTTCTGGCTGCGAGACCTTGGCCGAGTGACTTTGCCCTTCTGAGCCTCAGTCTCCCCATCTCCAAAAATGGGGGTCATCCTAGGGCCTCCATCCTAGGGCTCCTGAGAGGATTCCATGAGATTTCGGAGGACTGTGCCCAACACGGTGCCAGCCTCAGGGATCCGGCTTCTGAGCTGTTGCCCCAGCTGGCCGGGGTGCGGGGACCTGCTGGGCTGTGGAAGGCGGCTTCCGGTCTGCCCTGGGTTCTCAGCAAGGAGGACAAAGCCGCTTTGTGGTGGGACGGATGGAGCCGGGGAGCCCCCCTCCTCCTCACTCTGTTCCCCCAGGGAGAAGGCGCTTCCTCAGACGGAGAGGGTGGGAAATGAAAGTCGAGTTGTGCAGGGGAGAGGCCAGGCTGGCTGCAGCTGCTCTTGCCAAGGCCTGGCTGGTGAGCTCGGCTGGACCCTTCTCTTCTCTGGGCAGCAGGTGCACTGTGGGTGCCCTGCTCACCCACCCACCCACCCACCCATCCATCCATCCGTCCATCCATAAGTACCCTCCCTGTGCCAGGCTGTGCACTTTTGGCCAGTGTCTGTCCTGGCCCAGTGGTACCCAAGCATCCCAACTGTTTTGAATATTACAGAGTATTCAGCTCTGGGAAAGACAGAAATGGCCCCCGTCTTCACGAGACATGTACTTACACTGTGTGTTGTGTCATCAGAGCTGTGGTTCATGCTAGGAAAGAGAAGCTGAAGGTCCTCACTTGCCCTGGGGCATGAGGGAGGCCTTCCATGAGGAGGTGGCTTTTGAACTGAGACTCAGAGAGAGCAGAGTTGGCTGGGTGTGTTGCCGTTTAAAAGCTGGTCAGGAAGGGCCTGTCGGAGCAGGTGACATGAACCCTGAAGACTGGAGGGAAGGGAGGGAGGGAGGGGCGTGGATGCTGGGAGAAGTGTGCTCTGGGCAGAGGGAACAGGGGTGCAAAGGCCCTGGGGCAGGAGTGTGCTGGGTTCTTGGGGAAAGGGGAAGTAGCCTGTGTGGATGGAGCAGGACGAGTGAAACGGGTGGGGCTGGTAGAGTCACTGTAGGGCCTTGTGAGGACTTTGTCCTTTGTCTTGGGAGTGTGGGGGCTGTGAGGTGTGTTAGCAGGGTGGAAGGCTTCAGATCGGCTTTTCAGAAAGGCTCCCTGCCTTGAACTGGACAGCCCGAATCCTAACTGGATTAGGATGCGGCCGTGGAGGGAGGGGAGAAGTGGACTCGGGGTGTGGGTGGAGGTGGGGCTGACCGGGCTTGGGACTGGGTTACATGGGGTCTGGGGGGCGAGCAGAGTCATCCCGCCTGTCGGGCAGCTGGTGGTGAGGGGCAGCATCCCTTCACAGACGACTGTGGGCTTCTGGTCCGTGTTTGCTGCCTCCCACATCCACGTGGAGACACAGAGGCCCGGTGGCTTCCCGGCCTTGCCCTGAGGGCTGGACAGAGTCCTCTAGTTCCTGCAGCTTCAAACACTGGGTGTACCTTAGGTGAGGCCAGCTCGATCATACCCATTCTACAGATGGGTAAACTGAGTCCAAGAGTGGTATGCCATGGCCTGGGCTACACAGTAGGGCTGGACCTTGGCCTCTCAGGGCCCAGGGAGCCTATGGGTTTGGGAAATACGAACCGTTCCCCCTGAATCCCAGGTAACAACTCCAGAGTGTGCCTGGTGTCGGACCTGGACACTCTCGGGGAGACGGAAGCTGCCCAGTGTGACACCGGGGGTGGGGTCAGGAGGCCTGGACTCCAACTTGCCATACGAATTGGCCCTCAGTTTCCCATACTGTGAGATGGGCACAGCGATGGTCCCTACCTCATAGCGCTCTTGGGAGGACCACACGAGATGGGGCAAAGTGCCGCCCCCACTGCCAGGCACAGTCGGGGCTCAGTAGTGGGCAGGGGTTTTGATTACTGTTTTTGTGGGGAGTACGGGTGTACGCGTGACCTGGGCCCTGGCTGTGTAGTTCCCAGAACCGGGCTTCTGGCAGGGCTGGAGGTGCTGAGTGGCCTCTTCCGGATAATTCAGCACCCTTGGCATTGAAGGTTCGGGGATCCGTGGCCAACACACTTTCCACATGGGGAAACTGAGTCCAGAAGGGCACCTGGATTCGCTCAGGGCTGCGCAGCAACTTGGGACCCAGCAGGGGTTTCTAAGCCAGGTCGCCAGCCCCCGGGCTCAACTCACCTGGCCCTGCTGAGGCGCCACCCACTTCCGGGCCTTGCCCTCCCCTCCAGGGCTTCCTGCACGGGTCCTAGTGGGACGGGGTTCCGTCCCTTACGGCGCAGGTCTGGGCTGAGGTCCAGAAGGGTCCCCCTTCCTGCCCACCAGGAAGCTCAGGAACAGCGGGGCCTGGGACAGCGTGCGAGTTAGTGGGAGCGCCGCGGTCCCCTGGCTGCAGCGTCGTCTCCAGAAGCAGCCCTCGTCTCTGCCTGAGTCCGCAGTCGCCCCTTCCGCCCCACTGGCAGAGCCGGTTTGAGGCCTGTCAGCCCTGAGCATGTTCACACCGTGAACACGGGACCAGACGTGTCTGCCGCCCTGGCCTGCGGACAGCCCCTGCTCACTCCTCACGCATTCCTCGCTCACTCAGCAAACATCCCCGGGGACCGCGGTTCCGGCTGGGCGGGGCTTGGGGCCTGGAGTCCTCTAAGCCTTGCACGCTGCCCTGAGTAAGCGGTGTCAGAGCTCTGCCACGGAGACGTGCCAGGCAGGTGGCAGGAGAGCGCAGTGGTCGGGGCATGGGCTGTGGGGCTGGACAGAGCTGGGGCTGAGGCCTGCGCCTCTTCATCCTGTGGGCCCTGGGTGGGGTCCACCCCCCCACCCATCCATCCAGCGAATAGGTACTGAAACCTGCTGTGTGCCGCCAGTGTCCTAGAGCATGCAGATATAGCACATAACCAGCCAGACAGAAGTCCCTGCTTTGGCGGAGCTCGCATTCTAGAGGGGAGACGGGAAAACACAGCAAGTGAGGAAGCTAACACGGGCTGTTAGAAGGTGGAAAGTGCCCGAGTCCAGCCTCAAGCAGGAAGGGGTTGCGGACGAAGGGTTGCAACTAGACAGTGGCCAGGGAGCACCTCGCACCTCCAAGGAGCTCGCATCAAAGCAGGGGACAGATGAGCCATGCAGCTCTCTGAGGAGGGAACGCTCGTGCAAAGACCCTGAGGCAGGCCAGGCCTGCAGTGTTGGAACAGCAAGGAGGCCAGGGGAACAGAGCGAGTTAGGGGGAGAATGCCAGGAGGTGAGGGCAGAAGGCCAGATCAGGTGGGGCCTCTGGACCATTCTAAAAACGTTGGCTTTGGACTTGGAGTGAGATGGGGGTCACGGAGGAGGGACGCACCTGGCTGCTGCGTGGAGAGCAGACTGGGCAGTGAGGTGGGGCAGGTGGACCAGGGAGCTGGCTGCACGTTGGTCCCACAGGGGAAGGGTGGTCACGGTGTGCCTCGATGGGGGCTCGTTGTTGGATGGGGAAGGGACTAGCATTTTTTTTGCATTATTTAATCTAATCCCTTCTTTCCCGCTCTCCACCCTGGAGACCTATTATTGTAACAACCCTCCTGAACCCATCGCTGACCCCAGCACCGCCCCCTCCACACCCTCCACACCCATTCTATCCCACGCTGTCTCCTGTGTCACTTTAAAACAAATCCCAGGTGTTGTCTTTCATGTGTAAACACTTAAGTGTGCATCTCTAAAAAACAAGGACTCTGCTTTAAAAAGTAGCCATTGAACCATAATCCATCTAAAAGAAATTAATACTAATTTCTTTAAAATTTAATTAATTAATTGATTACTTTTGTAGAGACAGGGTCTCCATATGTTGCTCAGGCTGATCTCAAACTCCTGGCCTCAAGTGATCCTCCTGCCTCAGCCTCCCAAAGTGCTGGGATTACAGGCATGAGCCACTGCACCCAGCCAACAATAATTTCATTATGTTGGCAAAATCCCCTTCTCTCCAGATATATTTTGATGGTGAAGCTGATGCCTCTGGGCCTCTCTCTTCTTGCCATAAAGTGAGGTTCAGAACAGCCCTGCCTCCCATGCTGCTGTGTAGTAATTCAGGTAAGATGCTGAGCACAGGGCTTGGCGCATAGTAGGTGCTCAACACGTAATAGCTGCTACTATGACTTTGATAGCAAACAGGGCACACTTGCTAGGGTCAGGGCCTTGTCCTGAGCACTTCACCTGTATGAATTCATTTAATCCTCACAATAACCTTTTGAAATGGGTTGTTATGTTTATCCCTATTTTATAGGGGAGGAAACAGAGGCATAGAGAGGTGGAGTAAGTTTCCCAAGGTCACACAGCAAGAAACGTCCAGAGCAGGATTTTGAATCCAACAGTCCAGCTCTTAATCCCCATGTGATGGGGGTTGTGTGAGCCCAGAAAAGGGGGGTACCCCTCTCACCTCTCTCAGCCCAGGGAGCAAGCAGGTTCAGGTACTGCCTGGGATCAGGCCCAGAGGGCATCCTGGGGTCCATGGGGGGACATGGAGGTGGGGTGGGGTGGGTGACGTGCGAGGGCTTGGAGGCTGGAGGATAGTTAGAGTTAAGGCGGGGGGGGGGCGGGCAGCAGCTTGCAGCAGGGTCCCCCAGCCGAGTCTGGCCTTGGCCCTGTGAGCGGCAGGCAGGAGCGATGAGGGTTGGACCGTCTTGCTGGCCACCGTCCCCCACCTCAGGCGCAGAGATCTGCCAGAGACCCCATTTCGTGGATGCGTAAAGGGAGGCGGGACCTTCCTGCAGTCACACAGCCAGAGAGGACTGTGGGGGGGCCTGGCCACCGTGTGCTCCTGCCCACCAGTGTCCCCGGAGGGACGTGCCCGCACGGGCGTGGGTGGGGAGGAGTGGCACTGTGTTCCCCGAGCCGAGAAGCTGCCAGAGCGGCTGGCAGGGTACAGCGGGTGCCGTGGGCAGGGGCCGGCTGGTGCCGCACCCCCAGGGCCCATCAGCCATCAGCCAGCGGGGGTGGGGCAGCTGTGGACCCCGGAATTGATGACCTTGGGCTGGGAGAAAGCGAAACTTGTCACCTCCTGATACTGGGGGCGTCTGCTGAGGGATCCTTGACATGCCTGGCCTCTGGGTGCAGGCACAGATGCTGAGGCCCAGGCTGGGGTCGTGACTTGTCACACAGAGATTCCGATGGGGGCCCTCTGGTCAGCTGCAGGTGGTCAGCCCTCTGCAGGCCGGGCCAGGATGGTCTGTGGGCCCCTTGGGGCCGGTGTCTCCTCTTCTAGCTCCTCTTTAGCACAGTGCTCTTGGGCCTGGTGCCCCAAGAATCTTACCTTTGGTGCCAGTGCCCCCTGCCCACACCCTTCCTCAAGGGCAGGCCTCAGCCTTGCTGTGTGGCCCAGGGCTGGGCAGCCCCCTCTCTGAGCCCCAGCCTCATCTGCGAAAGGGGATAACTCCCAACGGCTCCTTGAGGTTGGGGCTGTGACCTCCTGGCCTCGTGAGCTGCCCTGCCCACCTCCCTCTGGGGCTGCCTGGTGGTAGACTCTGGGCTAGAAGCTGGGGTCTGGGGTCAGTGACGCTCCCCCAAACCTACCAACCAAGAGGGCCCAGCAGCCCCCTCCTTGGTGACCACACTCTTGGCCATGGCCTTGGAGGAGAGAGGGGTGTCGGGAAGTAGGCGTGGGGAAGCGGAAGCCACGCTGTGTGCCTGTCTTTCCCCCATTTTGCTGTCGAGGAAACTGAGGCTGCCCGACTCAAACCGACGGGCCCCCTGCCTTGTCCAGTGGCCCACCTGTAGGCCTTTGGCGAGTGGCCCCATCCGCCTGGACCATGCTCAGAACTGCCTTGCCTCTGGGCCTCGGCCGAGGTGTCCTCTCCTCTGGGAGGCCCACCGTGGTTTAGGTGTCTCCTCTCGCCCCTGCCGAGCTGGAGATGGCTGTGCTCTGAGGGGACCGCTGTGGATGGGGCCTCCGGGCCATGACCTCCCCAGCCCAGGGACCTGACAAAACCTTCATGGCCCCCCTCGGTCTTTTAGGCCCTCCCGACGTGAACTGCTGAACAGACCCCTTTTGGGGTCCCCCCTGAGCCTCCTCGTGCCTGGGCCGAGGGCCAGCAACCACCCAGTTAAGCCGGGACTCGATAGGCCCCTGTATTCTGCACTCCTGCCTCCGGCCTCTGCGGCCGTGCCCCCCCCGGGCTGCCATCCTGCTCTCCTTGCAGGTGCAGTGGGGGCTGGGGGGCGGCTTTGGTGTCACTTGGATCTCGGTTGCACCCTGGCTGTCCCCTCTCTGGCTGGAGCAGCCTCCTGGAGCCCCTGTGCCCTCGTATGTAAAATGGGTGGCCACAGCTTGCGCCAGCGCTGTTGGGAGCATTGGCGGGTGGCGTGGACTGCAGGCGGGAGGGCGAGGGGGGAAGCCGCGGGGAAATGTGGCCTCCACAGCGCGGGCAGCACACCCCATTCCACCCCGGTCTGCGCCAGGGCAGCCGACAACGGTGGGTTCTGGGGAGGGGCTGAGCTGGCCCCGGACCTGCCAAGAAGGCCCTGGTCCCGGCTGCTGGCCTTTCCCAGCAGCTCTGGGTGGCAGCCCCCGCCAGGGAGGCACTCAGAGGTGCGGGGACTTGTCACGCAGCTGCTAAGAAGTGGGATCTTAGGCACGTCATCTAACCTGCCTGTGCTTTGGTCCCTGCTGTACAGTGCGGTAATAATGGCACACAGTAGGTGCTAAATAGATGCCAGCTGTCACTACTACCATTACTCAGATTCTCCCTGAAGTCGCTGTCCTTTCTACATTTCTACACTTGTGGAAAAACACCCAGTTGAGCAGGTAATTCTTTTGATGGTGTGAAGGACACACAGAGGTGACAATCCCTGCCCGTGGGCAGTTTCCACTGGGGTGTGGCAGGAAGAGGGCGTTGGGCCCAGAGGGGACACAGTTCCCATCTGCAAAATGGGCAGGTTGGGCTGGTGCCCTTTTGCGCCCTTCCCAGCCACAGTTTCCCCCTCTGTGGACAGGGCCACTGCTGGTGGGGACCTGCCCCATAGGGCTGTTGAGAGGAGTGTGCGGCACCAGCTGGGACCCAGCCCTGGGAGGTCGGAGGGGTCACACACTCTCTCAGAGTGGTCCTTCTGAGGCTCCTTGACCCAGCACCGACACTGGCCAGGCTCAGCTCAGAGGCCAGCAGGGTGGGAGGGAGAGGTCTCCTGAGTCTGGAGGCTTGGGGCTGCTCCCTGGCCTGCTGTGTGGCCTTGGGCCAGCCACTCTCCCTCTCTGGGCTTCCATTTGCCCTTTGGAAAATGGGCTGGCTAAGAGACTCTGCTTAGTCCCCGGTATAAGGACTTCCTGTGTGAGCCCAGCTGGGACCAGTGGGCCCAGGGAGAGGTGCCAACCGTGGCCTGGGGCCAGGAGAGCCAGGGGCCACAGCCAGCCCTCTGCTGTCTTGGATGGTGGCCCAGGCACCTGACACGGCTTCTCTGAGCCTCTCTCTGTCCCCTCCTCTGGAAGAGGGGGCTGACTGTCACTGTGTAGCGGGGTCCTGGTGAGAACTGGAGAGCTGACAACGAGAATGGTAATGCTGGCAGTGACAGTAAGGCCCCGTTACCCAGCACGGCCTGTGTGCCCAGGGCTTTGCACGCGTTAGCTCCTGCGCCTTCGCAACCGCCCGAGGACCATGCGGGCATCTCTGCGGTGCCAAAGGAAGCTTCGGTCGACTTGCCCAGGGCCCGCCTTAACCATGATGCCCCCACCTGGCTGGAGCAGGTGCCGATGCAGCCTTCTGCCCTCTTCCGGCAGATGGATGGCCAGTGGGTCCCCACCCACCGCCTCCTTTCTCCATGCCCCGCACATTGCCCACCCCCGCCCCCCAGGCCACTGTTATCAAGGGACATTCCTGGACCAGCTGAGAACAGCTTCCACCGAGGGCCCTTCTGACAGGGTGCGATTGCCGATTGCTGCTGGAGGCCCTGCGGGCGCCTCCTTTAGGGGAGGGGCCCTGGGGAAGAGACTGGGAGCCCAGACGATCCAGGTTACCTCCTGACACTGTCTATGTGACACCAGACAAGCAGCCAGACCTCTGCGCCTCAGTTTCCTCATTGCAAAATGGGGCTCACCACAGAGCACTGGGGCGGGTTTGCCTGGGCTCATGCATCTGTAGTGCGCTTCTTAGCGTGGTGCCCGCCGCACACAGTAGCTGTTCTTACTGTCTGACAGCCAACTGTCCCTCCTCTCCGGGGCCCCCAGTGTATTCAGCACCCGTCCACCCTGTGATGAATGCGTGTCAGGAGGGCCCCTGTTTTTCTCCTGCAGGTCTATGGGGTGAGGAGAGGGCGGAGCTGAGAGAGGTTACTTTCAGAAGTTGAGAACATGCTGTGTGATCTCAGGCAGTCCCTCTCCGTCTCTGAGCCTCCTTTTCCTGGTCAGCTCTATGAGCACTGGGATCTGGGCAAAGCTCTGTCCCAGCCCCTCGTTGTCACTGTCACTGTACCTTCTGTAATTCATCCCTAGGCTGGCCCAGCCATTTGGCTTTTGGTGTCTCCCATAGCAGTGTCTGGTGCATAGTAGGTGCTCAGCTAAGCTTCGTGGCAGGAGCCAGTGACTGCGCAGGGATTGAACGAACTTCCCGCCTTTGCTTGCGTGACTCCCTGCCGGGAACATCGCCCCCATTCATCTATACTGGTGGAAATCCTGCTCTTCCTTGAAGCCCTTCTCAAACGCTGCCTCTCCCCGGAAGCCTTTCCCAGTTTCTCCCAGCCGGAGGGCATCTCTGAACGCTTGGTCTGAGGCTCTCTGGTGGTACCTGTTATAGTCTGCCTTGGAGCCCTAGTAACAGATTAATAACCAACAAGGACCTGTGCTTGCATTGTCTTATTGAACCCTCTACGACAACCCTGCGAGGTAGCTGTTCATATTATCCTTCCCTTCGTAGAGCAGAACACAAGGCGCAGAGAAGTGAAGTAACTTGCCCAGCTATGAGAGCCAGAGCCAGAACTTGAAACCAGGTAAGCCTGTGTTTTTTCTTAGAAAGCAAAGAAAAAACATTAAAACACACACCTACACACAGAGCACAAAACAATTCAAACAATCTAAAAGGAGACAGAGAGAAGTAAGTCTTTCCTACCTACCCAGGTCTCCTTGCCAGAGGCAACTGCTTCAAAGAATTTCTGGAGTTATCCTTCCAGGGAGATCCAGGCATGGATAAGAATGTACATCTAAACAAACAATGCGAATTTCAACAATGATGTGCTAGGTACTGACATTTTTAACTTCTGCATTTTACTCGAGATTAAACATTTGCAAAGAAAAAATATATATATAGTTTTAGACAAGGTCTTTCTCTGTTGCCCCCGGTAGAATGCAGTGGTGTCATCACTGCAACCTCAAACTCCTGGTCTCAAGCGATCCTCCTGCCTCAGCCTCCCAAGTAGCTGGGACTGCAGGCATGCACCACCATGCCCAGCTAATTTTTCTAATTTTAGTAGAGACGGGGTCTCGCTCTTGCTGAGGCTGGTCTTGAACTCCTGAGCTCAAGTGATCCTCCCGCCTCGGCCTCCCAGAGTGCTAGGATTACAGGTGTGAGCCACCATTCCCAGCCAGAGAATAAAATATTTTCTAAAACAAATGACAGCACAGCATCTACTCCGTTCTACAGCTGACTCTTTTCTCTCAAGAGTGTACCTCGGGGATCAGTTTGTGCCATGCCTTTCTTTTTCATGGTTGCATAGTATTCCACCGAGTGCATGGAGGCGAGGTTTCATTTAATTAGGGAAAGATATTTGAATTGTTTCCAGTTTTTTGCTTGTTGCGGACAGTTCTCCAGTGCATATCCCCAATCATAAGCTTAGTGTGTGTGTGTGAGGATTCCTCTTGGGTCAGTTCCAGATTGCAGGGTCAGTGGGTGCATGCATTTGTAATTTTGATAGATATCGTCAGATTGTCTTTCAGAGAGGTTGTGCTGTTGTATGCCACGCCGCCTGGTTTTCCCCACTCTCACCAACACAGGATATTATTGAATTTTGTGATAAATCTGATAGGTGCCAATTTGCCAATCTGATAGAACAGTGGTTTCCAATGTAGTTTTTTAAAAAAAAAATACATCACAGCTTTATTGAGATAAAATTCACATCTCATATAATTCATCCATTTAAAGTGTACAATTCAGTGGTTTTTAGTATATTCACTGAGTTGTGCAACCGTCACCACAGTCTATTTTAGAAAATTTTCTAGTTTGAGATTTCGAAAAAAAAAAAAAAAAAAAGAACATTTTCATTACCCCAAAAGGAAACTGGGTACGAATTACAGTCATTCCCCACTTCCCCCTAAACTTCCCTCCCCCAGGCCGAGGCAACAATTAATCTAGTTTCTGTTTCTATAGATTTGCATGTTCTAGACATTTCATATAAATGGAATCATACAATATGTGGTTGTTTTATGACTGGCTTCTTTCACTTGGCATAATGTTTTCAAGATGCACTCGTGTTGTCACATGTATCAATACTTCATCCCTTTTTCTTGCCAGATAATATTTTATTATATGCATATACCATATTTTATTTATCCGTTCTTCAGCTGATGGATGTTTGGGTTGTTTCCGCTTTTTGGCTATTACGAGTAATGCTGCTATGGACATTCTCGTGCAAGTTTTTGTGTGGACATATGTTTTCACTTCTCTTGGGTAAATACCTAGGAGTGGAATTGCTGGATCATATGGTAGCTCCATGTTTAACCTTTTGAAGAACTGCCAGACTGTTTTCCAAAGCAGCTGCATCGTTTTACATTCCCACAAGCAATGTATGGAGGCTCCCATTTCTGCACGTCCTTGCCAGCACTTGTCTTTTTTGATTCTAGCCATCCCGCAGAGTGCAAATGGTATCTCATTGTGGTTTTGATTTGCATTTCCCTAAAGACTAATGATGTTGAGCATCTTTTCATGTGCTTATTGGCCATTCGTATATCTTCTTGGGAAAGATGTCTATTCAGGTCTGTTGCCCATGTAAAAATTGGGTTGTTTGTCTTTTTGTTGTTGTGTTGTAAGAGATTTTTATATAGTCTAAATATAAGTCTCTTATCAGATATATGATTTGCAAACATTTTCTCCCATTCTGTGGGTTTTCTTTTTAATTTCTTGTTGGTGTCCTTTGGAACATAAAAGGTTGTAATTTTGATGAAGTCCAGTTTATCTATTTTTCCTTTTGTTGCTTGTGTTCTAGGTGTTATACCTAAGAAATCATTGTAATCCAAGGCCATGAAATTTATGCCCATATGTGTGTGTGTGTGTGTATACACACACACACACACACACACACACACACACGCACTTTTCTTTTTAAAGAGACAGGATCTGTTGCCCAGGCTGAAGTGCAGCGGTGTGATCATATCTCACTGCAACCTCCAGTTCCTGGGCTCAAGTGATCCCCCTTCCTCAACCTCCCGAGTAGCTGGGACTACAGGTCTAGGCCATCATGTCCAGCTAATTTTTCTGTTTTTTGTACAGACGGGGTCTTTCTATGTTGCCCAGGCTGGTATTGAACTCCTGGCCTCAAGCAATCCTCTTGCCTTGGCCTCCCAAAGTGCTGGGATTACAGGTATGAGCCACTGTGCCTGGCTATGGTAAATTGTTTTCTTAATTTTATTTTTGGATTGTTCACTGCTAGTGTATAGCAATACAATTTATTTTTATATATTGATCTTGTACTTTGCAACCTTGTTGAACTTGTTTATTAGTTTTAATAATTTTTTAGTAGAATTCTTTGGATTTTTTATACATAAGATCATGTTATCTGCAAATAGAGATAGTTTTACTTCTTCCTTTCTAATTTGGACCTTATATTTCACTTTCTTCCATAATAGCTCTGGCTAGAACCTCCAGCACAGTCTTTTTTTTTTTTTTTGAGACAGAGTCTCACTGTTGCCACGGCTAGAGTGCAGGGTAGTCAGCCTAGCTCACAGCAACCTCCGACTCCTGGGCTCAAGCGATCCTCCTTCCTCAGCCTCCCGAGTAGCTGGGACTACAGGCATGCGCCACCATGCCCGGCTAATTTTTTCTATATATATTTTTAGCTGTCCAATTAATTTCTTTCTATTTTTAGTAGAGACGGGGTCTCGTTCTTGCTCAAGATGGTCTCGAACTCCTGAGCTCAAACAATCCGCCCGCCTCGGCCTCCCAGAGAGCTAGGATTACAGGCGTGAACCACCGCGCCCGGCCATCGCAGGACTTCTTAATCAGGCTTCAGCAACCCCAGAGGGGAAACGACAGCACTTGGTGTCGTACCCTCCTCTCCACCCTGGAAGGGGACACCTGGTGGGGTCATAAGACAGCTGTGATCTGCCGTGACTCCAGATTGGGTGGATATTCAGACAGATATTTGTTTTTTGAGCAACCAGACAGGCTGTCTCCTGAGATCCGACCAAGACTGGAACTTGGAGGAGATTCAACTGGCTTTGGTTCAAACCAGACAAACGGAAACAATGCTAATAGCCAGGGGAAGGAACCTCCAGAACCACAAGAAGTGCTTACTCACCTTCAGCCCATAGTCTATAAATTCTTAGCATGAGCATACGAGCAGCCTGAGAGTCCTTCTGGATGCCCTTACCACCCAGGATTATGAAAACAATTTCCTTTATGGGGAAGAATAATTGCTAAAAAGTTAAGATAATATTAAGTGATATCACAGCCAGGTGGACATGTCATGGGTCACAGGAAGAAGTGACAGAAGCATATTCACAATGTAGAAGGTTCTCGGGCTGTAGGCGATCAGTCTAAACTCCTTAGGGAAATCCTAACGATGTCATTTATTGAGTGTTGACCATGACCAGAATTTTAGGCACATCTAACTGTCTGGACTCCACTGAGTGAAAAAGAAAATGTCTCCTAAGATGGAAATAAATTGGAGTGGAGGGTTGGCAAGGATGTTGTTCATGTTTGTCAATACTTTGGAAGCAGATGGCCTGCTAAGGCTAGTGACAACCCGCCATGGCCCTTTGGATCTGGTGCCTAATTCTTGTGCATTATCCAGTCCTCTGTTTGGGTTGGGGCAATAAGTGTTGGTTGGAAACACAGAAACCAGGCTAATTCTATGGCTTCTCTGTCTCTGTTTCTCTCTTTCTGTCTCTCTGTCTCTCTCTCTCTCTCTCTCTCTCTCTCTCTCTCTCTCTCACACACACACACACACACACACACACACGTATGAGGGAGAGTTGAACAGAGAATGTGGTTTAACTTTCAGAGCCTTAAATGAGAGCTTCTTTGTTAGTGGAAAGCAAACAAAACCAACTGGACATGGGGTCAGTATGCTCCGGAATGCAGAATTGTTTGTCACCGGTCAAACACTGCCCAATGTTGAGTTTACATGACATTTCAGCAAACTGAAACAATGAGGACATTTACCATTAACTCTAGGCCTGGGCCATAAAACCAGAATAGGGAAGATCAGGGTCACTAACTCTGATCCATAAGGCCCTCAACAAATAGCTCTGCCCAGGGCGAAACAGCTACTTAGACCAAGTTGTCCAAATTTATTAAACAACTGGTATTTTGCCAAAGACTGTGGAGACGAAGATAAAGAGACCCAAACCTCTTCACAGGGTGTGCCTTCAAGGACCTTGTTGAGGTCTAGCTGGAGACAGAGAAGCAAATAATGGTCATGTGATTCTTGTTAAAGTGATTTTCCTTTAAACAAAATGTCCTGTGTTTGTATAGCAGAAGGAAGTTCAGAAAAGGTTCCAAGGGAGGTAACACTGGAGTTGAAATTAGCAAAGGGAAAACCTTGTCCGTGTTTGCTTCTTAGAAAGATTGGTGCAATGGCCTGAGGACGGGTTGCAGGGTGGGTACTAGAGGGGGTGATGTGGTTCTGTGGGGAGAGGGTGAGTCTGCAGTGGACACTGACTGGGAGACACTGAGGCCCAGTTGAACTGTCAGAGACTCACATGGGCAGCTGTGGGGACCGTGAGGGGGATGATGGGACAGCAGGAGTGGGATGGTGGTCAGCCTTGCTCTGAGCAGATCCCTGGGCTGGAGAATGGCTCTGAGCAGCCTCAGGGCCTCATCACTGGCTTCTGAGGGCTGTTCTCCCTGCTGGGCAGTGGTTTCCCTACTGCCCTGGGCCAGCGTGCGCTGGAGAACCAGGTCATGTCAGCTCTGCCTGGTGCCTCTGATATACCGCTTCTGCGCAGTGTCTGGAGCTCAGCAGTACATTTTAATAAATATGTGCTAATTAAATGGAATCAGGTACTAGTATAGGAGCTAGGGGTGCAGCAGTGAACTATCACACAAAAACCTGTCCTTGGGGAGCACATATTCCAGGTGATGAGATAAGAAATCAGCAAATGAAATATTAATATATAGAAAGCAAGGAGGCGAAACATGCTGTAAAGAAAAAATAAAGTGGGGAGGTGGTTTGCACTTTTAAATGGACTGGTGACAAAGGTGTCACCAAGCAAAGACCTGCAGGAGGGGAGGGGCAACTGTTTGAGTTTGCGGGAGAAAAGCATTCCAAGAAGAGGGGAGAGATGGTGCGAGATCCCAAGCTGGGCGTGTGCTTAGTGTGTTGCGGAGCAGCAAGAAAGCCAGTGCGGTTGCGGAGGAGTCTGGGGGCTGGGAATTGTGGTGGGGGACACCCTGTGTAGGATGAGTAGACTTGGTCCTCCCCTCTGAGTGAGAAAGTCAAATTTATTCTTGCTGGCGTCCTTTGCTGTGTGCCACTGTCCCCTCTCGCCCCTTCCAATTACAACTTACCAGTGCTCAGCATGGGACATTCTATGACAATTGGCCTCATGCATGTCAAAGTCACCGTGGCTAAGGTAAAAGGTAGGAGGAGCAGGAGGACTGCTCTTTTTAAAAAGGGCCTAAAGAGCCACAGCGATCAAACACGACGTTTGCCTTCTTAGGATAAGGAGAGAGATTGGAACATGCGCTAATATTAGATGATATTATGAAGTACTCTTAATTTGCTTCGGTGTGATAATTGTATTAAGGCTATGTAGGAGAATGTCCGTATTCTGAGAAGGCAGATGCTGAAATATTTAGGAGTGAAGTGTATGATATTGGCAATTTACTTTCCAAAAGTTGGGCAAACATGTGAGCACACACACAAGATCAAATGGACATGTAGGTAGATAAAGCAAGAATGCAAAAATATAAATATTTGTTAAGTCTAGGTGATCGGTGTATGGGTATTTGTTTTAGTCTAGCAAGTTTTTCATCTTAGAAAATTTTCGCATTAAAAAATTGGGAGAAAAATCAGCTATGCTATGGCCTGTTTCTTTTTTTTTCTCTTTTTTGAGACAGAGTCTCATTCTGTTGCCCTGGCTAGAGTGAGTGCCATGGCGTCAGCTTAGCTCACAGCAACCTCAAACTCCTGGGCTCAAGTGATCCTTCTGCCTCAGCCTCCCGGGTAGCTGGGACTACAGGCATGCACCACTGTGCCTGGCTAATTTTTTCTATTTTTAGTTGTTTGGCCAATTTCTTTCTATTTATAGTAGAGACGGGGTCTCGCTCTTGCTCAGGCTGGTCTCGAACTCCTGAGCTCAAGTTATCCTCCTGCCTCGGCCTCCCAGAGTGCTAGGATTACAGACGTGAGCCACCGTGCCCAACCTGGCCTGTTTCTTTTAGATCTGCTTTTGGTTGCTGTTAATTTATTTCCATGAGGGTCTGTCCAGCCCCCTGGGCCACTTATCTATTCTGGATCAGAAATGTTTGCCTCGGAAGGCTCAAAGGAGACACCGAGTGCAGAGATTTGGGTGGGTGGCGTTCCAAACCCTTTCTGGCTGGCAGGGCCCTAACAGAACAGGACCGTGAGTCTAAGGATGGTGGATGCCTCACAATTTTAAAAGACACTTCCAGGGTAAGGAGAAGGCAGGGAAGAAATGCAGCCTTGGAAAGCCTAATTCTTCTCTGGAGTGCGTGCTTTTCCCTGATGTCAAGGTTCTAAATTATTCCACTGTTTACCTGCTGCGTGACTTGACAAAAGGGTAATGTGATTTAGAAACTCAGCAGTCGTCTAGAAAGTCTATTTTCAGCCCCACGGTTACCAGGCAATGTCAGGAGACTGGGCTCGGGTGTATTAAATCCCAGATGTAATCCAGGAGCCCATGCGTCTGTGAATATTAGAAAAATCTAACTGCCCTCTGCACGGGTCACATCAATCCCATGCAGTGTTTTCCACGCGGGCACAAGGATTAGCGCATCCAGAAAGCTGGGCTTAGCACCTTCAGGTCTCCTGGTGAAAATTTCAGCACACGGTTAGGATGTAAGCATTTATATACACACGCCCCCTCTGCCAGCTACACAAGACAGAAAATTTAAAAATTACTCGGGAAAAATAACTTAAATCTTAGAAAAAAGAAGAATGTAGGTGGTAATATATAATATTAAGAATTTCTTAGAGATACAGTTGTTCACAGCCTTTTATTTTGTTAAAAAGTCTTTTGTTTTGCTGCAGGCATAGCAATAAAAGATAAAAATCATTTGAAACCGAGGGAAGAAGCAGAAAATGGTCTTCATTTGTAGATTTGTCTATTCTTGGCACAGTCATAATAGTAACGGCAAACCCAGCAACAGTGAACATTTATTGGGTGCTTTCTCAATATACTTTACACACTTATACATTTTACACACTTAACCAATTTAATCCTTGTGACAACCCTATTAGAAAGCTGCTATTATTCTTGTCATATTTAGGGAGCTGAGGCATATGTGTCAATTATGAGTAGACAACTACAGCAGCACATGTGAATTTCTCAGCAATAAAAATTACTGATATTTTCATATCATCTCACAATGTTGCAGATATTCCAAAATATCATTCATGTTCATCACTGCATCAAAATTATGCTAGTTATCAGATCTGCCATTAGATCTTGATATTAAATATTTAATGTATTGATAAAGAAGCGACTTGTGTTACTATATCACAACATTTGTTTTGTAATATTTTAATTGCTAGTGGTGTTTCAACATAATTTTATGTGTTTAAATACATTATAATTTAGAAAATAGGAATAGAAAAGGGGAAGTGGGCCACGACTCCAAAATAGATGAAGGCTTTGGCTAGAGGAGGGAGAAACTTGAACATAGCTGGCGGTCTGTGGATTGCTTCTTCAGAAATGAGTCATCTCTCAAGCTTCCCAGCATCCACATCAATCACTGTGGACACTCTGGCAAAGGGGGAGATGGGGTACCTTTGCTAGGAGATGTAGAAGTTGAGGCACAGTGAGTTCTTTGGGCCTTTAAGTCTTCCTCTTGTCTCAGTGTCTTCCCCTCTTGCTTGACACGTTCACATTTTTGCCATCTTATTCCCCCATGGATGTGCCTCTGCCTCTTGTATTTGGCACACAAATTCATGTAAGGACCTTAGGATTAGTTACTTTGTTTTGATGTTTAAGTTGAGAAAGTCAACTTTGTTGATTGGATGCTTATTGTTCACAGTCTCCATAAGAAACCAAAATGAATGATAGTCTTCACAACAGGGTGAGAAAGGCCTGCATTTCTGGACTGAGTCCTGGCATGAGTCTTCCTGAATTATCATATTGCCCCACAAAAATAAAAGGCCAGGGAAGTGACCAGTGCTTTAAATTATTTCTAAGCCTGCAATGTAAAGTGCTATGAACACTAAATAATAAACAACAGACCTACACTTCACAAAAGTCTCTGTTTCAGTGAAGCCTAGCCATGGTTTTCATTTAGGCTTGTGTCGAATGTACTCGTAATGTTCTGTGTATTTACAGAAAAACAGATTATCGTATGATTTATGAATTTACATGTTTGACATAGAGGAATTATTTTAATCTTAGGATCATCAAGATACACAAACTTTAATTTACCTCTGAAATTCCTTTGAGATGATATAAACTCCATGGTGTTATCACAGTTATCTTTCTTAAAAGCAAACTGAAGACTTCCCTCCTTCTTTATAATCTTCCATTTTCCTGTATTGTCAATAGGAAGGAGTCCCAAATGTTTGGGGTGGGATCTGCCAGATGGCCTGCATTTTCATGGTTGGCCATTTCTCCACATAAAACTCTACTTCAAGCTTTCTAAAGGTAGATTGTATTTTCCTGCACACGTTCTGACCTCTTCAACTTGCGTGACTCCGCATAGGCGATTCAATCCTCCTTCCTGCTTTACTTCCTGGAAAACTGCTATTGGTCCTTTGAAATGCCTCCTGGGCACCAGTCTCTTTCTAAAGACTTCCCTTATGTTGACCTCCATTTATTGCTCATCATCCAATGGATGTAGGAGAATCTGTGTTCTCATAGTAACCGACAGTGTTAATTTGAATGCATTCATATGGTTTATTTACATGGTTGTATCTTTCTTTAAAATGAAATTCTTCTTTAGCACAAAGACAGTGTCTTCATCTCTGTTCTAGGTGCCTAACATGCAGCAGAGGCACATCTGACCTTGAAGGAATATTGTAGTTATGCTAACCTAACTTGCGGTATGTTGGGAGGATAGAATAGCAAAATTTAAGCATTGCACACTGTAGGGGTCACTTTTTGTGACCTTCCTTGCATCCTCTTAGCCTACCTTTTGACTCCAGCCACTCTGCAACAACTATGTGCAGTTGCAAACCATTAGCTCCTTCCTTCGGCTGCACCACAAAACTCTGGCTTTCTCACCTGGGGCTACTCTGAGCCTGTTGCTGATGCTGAGGAAGCCGGGTCAGCTATTCTGCCCCAAGCACACGCTAGAGGTAGGATTGAATTAAAATCCCATGGGGCAACGATGGGAATTGGGCACAAATACTTCCCTCCTGCATCCCTCAGGAAGGCACACCAGGGGCTCATTTTACATAGCAACTCCAAACATCCCAGCAGGAGGACTCCTCAATCGCCCCTACCAGTGACCAGATCCATTGGCTTCCTCTCCTTCCTGTTTCAATCTGCCTAGTTCTTTACTCCTGTTCCCTGGAATCACTTCCCAAAATAAACTCTCTTGTCTCAGGCTCTGCTTTTGGGAAGAACCCAGACTAAGTCAGCTAATTTAAAATCAGCTTCAACTCAGTGAAATTTTTCTTAGAGTTAGAGATGTTTGGAAACTATTTGCAAGTCTCATAAAATAAACACTAAATAAAGATGGTATGGAAAGCAAGTAAATAGGATAGCATCCATTATATTGTATGTAAATGTGCTATAAAGTAGCAACTGTTTTGTGAATTATGCATTCTTTCTTCAGTCACGAGACAGATTCAGACAATTGCTTAGTTTTATAAAAACACTTCTCCATAATTCTACAGCTGTGTCTTGGATGGTAACTGAATAGTAATGTTTTGATCACAGCTTTACAGATGGTGAGGCCTAGACACAGCAGCTTTCCCGGAGCAAGTGGTGAGGCCCTAGAAGACACATGTCTTTCCCATGGAAGGTCAGTGCAAGGGTCTTGGGCATGAAACCCTATGCTCAGTGCAGTGGGCTGGCTGGCTTGCCCAGTGCGAGTGTGTGTGTGTGCGTGTCTGTGCCAGCATGTGTGTATGCTCCTTCATAAGGATGGATTCCAATCTAATTGTTTTAAATACCACGATTCTTGGATTATAAATAGAAAAATGACCTTTTTTTCTTTGGAAATGGAAAGTATTGGGCAGTAAAGCTGACATATGAAACCCTGTGCATTACCGAATACTTAAATCATAGAATTTTTGTATCTTTTGCAGCTAGAAGGGACATTCAAGGTCACTCAGAGCTACAGACCCAGATGGTTTCTAACAGAGGTAGGACTAGAACCCAGGCCTTTGGAGTCCCCTTCTCATGGTCCTAGTACCCCTCACTGCACTCTTCTTTCAAACCAGAGGTTGGCAAACCTTTTCTGCAAAGGCCCAGATAGTAAATAATTTAGGCTTTGTAGGTCGATGATCTCTGTTGCAGCCACTCAACTTTGCCATTACTGGGTGAAAGTAGCCATAGAGGACACTTAAATGAATGAGCAAGACTGTGTTCCAACAAAGGTTTATTTATAAATGCAGATATAGGCCTCACTTAGCCCTCAGGCTGTAGTTTGCTGACCCCAGTTTTATACCATTCAAGCCATAGCAATTTCTGTTTGATGGTCACCGAAAGGCTGCTGGGTCTCAGAGAGTCAAAGCCACCACCCAGCCTGGTGGTGAGAAGAGCCGTTGCATCAGGGATCCCACATGACTGGGCATCCTTCCAGGCCTGTGTATGCTCAGACTCTGAGCCAGCAGCCAGGAGACTAGGCTTGGCTCCCACAGTGCTTGGTTTCCAGAAGGAATCACAAATTCCCTTCCTGTGCAGACAAAGGAACAATTGTACCATGAGAGAACTTACTGGAAAATAATGCAGGGTCACGAGGAAGGAGCAGGAATTCACTCCTCGGTCACCGTCTTCACAGTCTGGTTGGGAGTCAGTCAGACCTGGAAAGGTTGGCTGGAATGTAAGTCTGACTTTGGCAGGCCTCCAGGGCCTGGCAATCGCAGGACAGTTTGCTGGGTTGTCGTGATTTCTTGAACTCTCAGCCTTAAGTGATCCTCCTGCCTCTGCCTCCCAAAGTGCTAGGGTTATAGGCATGAGCCACAGCACCTGGCATAGGTCATGATGACTTCTGTGACCCACTCAGAACGTCCTTTGGTCATCTCAGCCCCCTCTCAGTCAGGTATATATTAAATAATACTGCCACGATTTTTCCCTCAATTGTTATCTGTCAGTGCAAAGCTATTGTTTCTGTTAACCTAAATTGCCAATAGACAAAGATTGTTTCCTCTCAATTTCATCTTCCGCAAAACTTGGCTTTTGGATCGTTTCTCCTATGCTGTCATATCTGACATGTGGTCCCAGATCTGAGATGCTAGAAAGCAAACATCTTCCATAGGTCAGGGCAAGGGTTTTGGGTAAAACCCTATGCTTATGCCAAGGGGCTGGTACTCATGGGGATGATGCAGGTGTGTATGTGTGTGTGCACGCATGTGCATGTGTGTCTCTGAGCTTGACCTTTAAGTTAGAAGGCCATTTGACCTTTAAATTGGAAAGTCACCTTCCCCTTGGACCCCTTGCTCAGGGAAGGTCCTCCAGCAGCCTGGCTGCTCTTGGTTAGACGCCAGAGTGGATATTCTCTTGCCATCATTCACAAGTCTTCTCTTCATTCTCTCCCTCTGATTTTTCACGATGTGCATCCGCATCACAGTCTGTTTCACAGTTGAAAGAGACAAGGATTTTCAAAGGCTGGATGGAGTTTTCAATGAATTTAATGAACGAAGCCCCACAAAGGTACTTGCAGTTACCTGTCTTGATAATCAACTGGCCAGATGGGTAAACGGGCATAAGCTGTTAATGAAAGTCTACGTCCTTGGAGTTGAAGTGATTTAGGGGGGGAAAAAAAATCATACATTATTATTATTTTCCCTGAATAGCACACTGGCCCCTGCAGAGGGGAATGCGGGTGGTTGTGTGAGAGGCAGCAGAAATGAGGAGGAAGGAAGGAAGGAATATTTGATTATTTCTTCACAAACAACCAATTCCTTTAGCACCTGCTATGGTTTCTGCTGCTGTGAGAAGAATATCAATGGCTTCAGTATTCCATTGTTTGTGGCCACGAAGCATTTGCTCGCTGTTCCTCCGGGCTGCCTGGTTTCCCGACTGGCCAAGGGCAGAAAATGTGGCAGATATAAAAGGAAAACTTTAGCCAAAGTGCCTCAAATCATGTTAGCTTTCCCCTTAAAGCCCCCTTTGGAATTCCTGCCTTCCTCCCCTTCCCCTCTTTGTTTCTTCACAGGCTCTGGTTGATTTTTAGCTACATTTCTTTTCCCCGAAGAATGGCAGACTCCTAAGTGTACGGGTTCTACCGTTCTGCTCCCATTAATACTTTTTGTTAGTTTTTTTAAAAAAACAGCCCACTTTGTTTTGATGAAATCTTTATTTTCTTCAGTAACACTAATGCCAAGGAATGATTAGAGAAAACAAATGAAAGAAACAGATCACAAAACAGGCGAAAAAAGATGGGAAGTTACGTTGGGTGGATAAATTTGAAATGTCTCACTACCACAAGGTGGCACTGTTAAAACACCTCATTTTAAAGCCCTAAAAAAAGGTTGCGAATAAGGACAACACAAAATTAAAGAGCCTTTCACAAAGAAAATACTTCGTATCAAGAGTGGAGTGTGCGAGGCGCTTATTTGTGTGTGTGAGTGTGTGTGTGTTGCAAATGTAATCTTTTTAAGATGAAGTAAATATTAATATTATGGGGAGTGGTGATAAAATTTTTTGTGTGTGTGTTTTTGAGAAAGACATTTCAGGATTGATACTAATAACTTTAATATTAAAAATTTATATTGAATTTTAAATACATTTAATCCCAACCAGACCTTTTCTGGAATGTTTCTAATGCATGACATTGTAGACATCAGAACAGTGGGTTAAATTTACCATTCCTCAGTCTGCTTTCCTTTTACATAGAGAGCTTGCACACTAGAGGCATTTATTTGAAAACAATTAGTGTCCCATTAGGGGAAACATGAAGCCTGCAGGTCTCAGATATTCTTGACTGCTTTGGAAACTTGTTGTGCAGAAAGTTGGTAAATTAATACTCTGTGGAAAAGAATTCTTTACTTTAAAACATATTGTCTATTAGGTGACTCCCAGATGCCGATACCATTGTTATTCAAAGTGAACATTTTCATGTTTGTGCATTCTGTGTGTGCCTAGGGTATCCATTTACTGACAGAGAGATGAAAAGCTGATATTTCACAAGTTTGTACATTGAAGATGGAGAGTTGATGCAATGGTCCAGATAATCTTACTCTTGAAGAAAGGCCAGCAGTAGAAAGTGAGCTAATGCAAAAAAGTAGAAATGCCAAGAACTTTACATTGATGGTCCCTTGTTTCGCCCTCAGAGCAGCAATCTCAATCAGATGATGCTGCTATCTCCACTCTTAAGGTGAGGCTCCGAGAAGTTAAATAACCTGCCTTCACAATAACCTTCACAAAGCCACTATGTGGCAGAATCAGGAGTTAAGCTCCAAGATTATTTTAGGGGAAAAAATGCAGGAAAGTGAAAGAGAAAAGGTCTAGGTTGTTTTGCAATTTGTATTTAGATAAAACCTGGTAAAATAATGTGCATATACTTGAAAGAAAGAGGAAAGAGACCTGCTCTGTTCCAGTGCCTTCTCCACAACCAGATGAAGGGTATATATATAGCATTATATATATATATATATTTTTCCTACTTATCTTACATAATTTTTATCAACTTCTAACTCAGCATAACCATAACATTTTCTACCATCCACAAAGCAAAAGGCCTTGAAAAACTGCTGGATTTTGCCATACCTGGGGAAGACAGTACAGGTTTCTCATGACACCTGTAGCTGTGGTAGCTCCCAGAAAATTCATACTCCACAGGCATTGGCCCAGCTGGACATGGAATTCATGACATAGAAATCAACTGGTTCCTACTTGGGAAAAGATTATGTTAATGAGAATATGTAACTCCAAAGAGACTTCCTGGTATATATTAGACACTCAACATGCTGGCAGAATCTGAGCAGATGGCAATGTAAAAAAACCCCAACTTTGTATTGTTTTGAAGCATCCGAAGCACTATATATTTGTTATCAGACTTTCTAATCGAATCATATTTAGACTAGTGGTTTTTAGCCTATATTTTGCAGAGATGTCTCAGTGTCCACCTGGGAAGTTCTGCGGAGAGAAAGAATGTGTGTCGGGTGCAAGGGTGTGTGTGGAGGGAGCACATTGGGAGGTGGGCTTCGCCATCCACCCTAGCTTGTATGGAGCAGGTGGGCTGCTTCTGAGACAGCTGATATTTCTGATAGTATGCTTAAATATATGGACTACTTGATTATGATGTCAAGTCCTATATATATCAGGGATCTAAGTGATTTATTGGGAATAATTCATCATATTATATACTTAAAATATTCAGACACTTTGATTTTTTAAAAAGTGAGAAAAGATTCCCTGTGTCCCATGGCTATCAGAATTGAAGGTGACACAATATTTGAGAAAAAAAATCATTACAGATCTCAGAGAGATGCATCACAAAGGAACTGAATTCCTAATTTGATAAAAATGGGAGGAATCTGATCCTCTGATGATGAATCAGCTGGAGGCTGATTAACACAGAAGTAGGAGCAACTAGAAAGTGTTTTGACAGAAGCAGAAGGCCTGGGGTTTATGTTGAAGTTTCTGATTATGTCCTCTAATGGTCCTGAAATATTGATAGGAATACCACTTCTTTATTTGTTCCTTTGTTCGTTTATTTGCTTATATGTATTCTGAAGAGGTCTAAATGCCAACTGCAGAGAAGGGAATCGGAAGACTTGGATCAACTGCCAGGTGCGGTGATTCACTCGGGTCATTCTTTGCTTATGAGAAAGATGTGTTGTTTACATTCTAGCCTATTGGTTGTGTTTGTCTTTGGTGTCGAAAATGTGCCACCTGCCTGTTGATCCAATTGCACCGTTGCCATTTACCTGTTTTGCTAATGATTTGCTGCAGTTGAAATGTGGTGCGACTTGGTCTAGTTCCCAGCTCCTGAAGACCACAGGAAACACAGACAGGTACCTGCCTGATCCTCAGAGCTGCAGACGGTCCTCGGCGAGCTCCGTGCAGTACATGCTGTTCTTGCTGGGTCGTGCCCACCTCCAGCTGTCAGGCCCTCACCCTGGAGGGCTTGGGGGATGCATGGGAGAATTTTGTTGATTTGGACTCAAGGTCAAGCAAGTTATTTTAGAAACCTTAGGAGACTTAGTTTAAAAAATATTAAAAGATCTCATAAAAGAGGTTTGTAGAGTTAGCTGGTTTGTTAATGAGACTGAAGAGTCATACGTTATCTTGGTATTTAATCAGTTAATAAATTATTTCAATATGGTGTATCCTTTTTTCTTAAATTTTTTTCCCCTGACAGTAAAGAGTTGCCAAGAATATTGCAGAGTCTTTGGTAATCTCCTGTGGAATATGCCTTTTGCATTTCTTTTTATGAGGTTCCACTCCTCCCCAGTATCGAGAAACAACAGAGGAAAAAGAGTTAGGGAAAATTGCCAAATGTAGAGTCAGGAATCAAACTGAGACTTTTGGGCTCCAAGTCCAGTACACCATTTTGGCATTATAAATAGACAACTAGGTATTTAATAGCTAATCAACAAGAACTTGAGATTATGGCTCTGTTTTTTTTTGAAATTCACATATACCAACTATCAGGGAGCGCTCCCCAAAGTGAACATTTATTACTAATTTATTCACACAAAACCTCATTCCATACAGGAAATGAAGTGATCTGAAACAATAACACAACAATAAAGTAATGGTAAAATGTAAGATTGAGGAACTAGAAGATAAAGATCAGGATAAAAGGCTGATGATATGAGATTAACCAAAGGACTTCCAGTATGTTCTGAGGGTTAAGACAGCTGTTGCAGTTCAGCCTCATATCTGGAAGCAAGCCAAACTGAATCCAAGTGTAAAAGGGACCACGAGACAAAAACTAAGGAACACAGAAGCTTTCTTTGACAAAAATATCATCTCTGAGTGCTTAGACTTTGCATTACTCCTTAAATCACTCATTTCACTGCATACCAGATAGTAAAAAAATTTAACAGGATTAATTTGCCTGCATACTAAATCACAATTTATTGTTAGGGCAGGGCCCTAAACAGGTAAGTTTTACTGGCAAAAGAAGATCAGGTCAGGAGCTTAGCACCCTGAAGCTGAGATCCACGGGGGTAACTCAAGAGCCTCGGTGCCTGGGCAGGGAGAAGGTGTGGAGGCGAGGGGCTTTGTGACAAACGTTAGCTACAGCAATCTTTGTTTTTGTTTTCTAGCATTGGTTCTAAAGGAATAGATTACAAAATACAGGGAGGAAAGGATTTATAATTGCTTTGTAGAGAAATAATGTTTGCTTAATTCTGAGAAAAGAAAGAAAACGGTCAAAGGATGCCCTCTTTCTACAAGAAAATATGGAATACTTTTATTTGGCATTAGCTGTAACAGGATCATTCTAATAAGGCTAAGTTAAGACTCAGGGAAGCAAAGAATTCAGTTTAGCATGATTTTATTTCCCAGTTTCTCACAAACTTTCATGTGTCATATTGTGATGCAAAGAATGGGTATCTGCAAATGACCTTGGGTGCCCACTCTGGGTTGCCTTGGCAATGATTCAGCTCTCCCTCTCCCCGAGGGAGATGCTGTGCCGAAGCCCAGCTTCTTTCAACTGGCATCTAAACCCGACCACCTGGCATGCAGGAGTCTGTCTGTACTCTCTGTAACAAGGCCACTTTATCATGTGTGTCCTTAAAGGAAGTACAGAGACGGGGCTTGGGTTCCTTCACTGGAATGTAAGCCACATTGTTTAGCAGTGTGCGATGGCCCACAATGGGGACTGAGGGAGCAACGGTAACCCCAGTCTCCTCTATTCTTGCTGACCCTGGCTGTGCAAGTCTCCTTTTTCTCCAATAAAGCTCTTTCCTTAACCCATACTCTGAGACATTATGGAGTTCCTTCTAAGCTCCATGCTTGACAGGTGCAATCCATAAGTGACCCACCTTCAGAGCAATTGTTCTGAAGGCAACGAGAATGGTAGTCTTTTAGAGCCCAGGTTTAGATTGTGACCCAGAGGTCTCTAGAATAACACAGCAAAATGGCACCTTCTTTATTATTAAAAATCCTCTTGTGTTCAGGGTTAACTCTTATCCTGAAGCTAATAGACTCTTCTAGACACCATTATAGCCTCACAGGGTAAAATGCTCCCTCTACTTAAATTCTCATCTCATTACTGTTAATTGTGTTTTTCTCTGTAGGTAAGTACTAAGTAGGCCATAATAAGAAGTGCTTCTGGTCAAATTTCATACTGACTCCCAAGCGAATGATGCAGAACACTGTGGAAGGCCTCATCAACGCGATCACTGTCACTAATTATTATTTATCCAGCTCTGCCAAGGCGCTCAGCTCTGCTGGCTGCATACTGAGTGAGCCCAGCGTTGGTGACAAATATGGGTTCTAATGTCACAAAAACAGTGCAGCCTTATGCGAGTGTAAGTCACCACTTGGTTAGTATTTTTTTTGTTGTTGTTGGAATATTGGTTAATTCAATTCTGTCCTCTAAATTGAACTTTACCTAGGATTAGTTTTTATGACAACTACGGACATTGCTCGTAAATGAGGGAAAGTAAGGATTGAATTGGTTTTCACAGTCTTTCTTTTAAGCTTTGTATCTGAACATAATAGAACCCTGTGGTTCTTGTTATTGCTTTAGCACAGTTCGCTATGTAGATTCAAACAGGTCGTGAGTCCATCATGTCCCCTAAAACAAAACATTTGCTTATAATTAAAGGCCTATATTGCATATTAAGCCCTCTTATGGATATTGAGGTCTGTATCTCTACTATTTTCAACATTAAGAAGGATTTCATTAAGTTTTAGACAAAAATATAAATCATTAAGTGCAATAGAAAACTGAGTGCTATTTAAATGGAAGTGCTATATAAACATAAATATAATAATAATAGATTGAGGATTATACATTGCAAAAAGATTTTCTTTTTTTATTCCAGGGGTACAAACGTTTGGTTACATAATTTGCTTTTGTACAGTTTGAGTCAAAGTCATAAGTGTGTCCTTCACCCAGATAGTGTGTGATGTACCGGTTAGATGTGCATTTATCCATCCTCTCCTCCTCCTCCTACATGCTTGATTTCTGTTGAGTTTTGCTTCCATATACAAAAAGATTTTCTTTATTTTTTAACTCTCGGTACACAGGATTTTATTGATGTTGATCATAATCGTTGGTTGAAAACATGCATGGTTCAATCTTTTTAATAATATAATGCCCACTAATATAATGACCATTCATGATGTATCTACTGTCCGACCCCAGAACAAGGACATCACCAAAAATAAAATCTATTACTATTATTCTTTATGGTCAATTAACTTGTGTTATCCCCTACTGGTTGTTTTCATTATCACTACCATCATTGTTATCTTGAGGCTGAGCAACACCAACAGATAGATTTTAAAAATATATCAGCTATTAAAATTTACTCCCACACGCTACAGAGGACTAATCTAACACAACCAATACTGGATACTTTTACTTTTGGTAAATCCAAAATATCATTCTTCTTTGGGAATTCTTTCTTTGCAATTGCAGCCTAAACTGCACCTAATGAGAGAATTTCTCTCCTAGCAGGTATGAACATCTCATACTCCTGAGGCTTCCTGACTGCTTAGTTGCAATCCTTGGCTTATTCATCCATTTATTTGTTCAGAGAAGATTTCCTGAGCACCAGGCACTGAGCTTAGTGCTAGGGTTTCAAACTCAAAATGCGGGAGACCAAACTGCAGAGAGATCGCTGTAATTTGAATTAATGAATGTGAGGAAAGCTCTGTGCAAAGGAAGTGCTTTGAACAGGACACAGCACTTCTTTCTGTTCCGGGAGAGGCAGGGAAGGCCATCAGCAGAGGCCATATTTGACGTGGGGATTTTCCTGATGAAGAGGTGGAGGTTTAACACAACAGTGAATAATGTTACTTAATGGGGAACAGGGATGGAGGAGGTTTGAGACTCCTTCTTATCCTCCTTTTTTCTCCTCTGAAAGCCTGCTGGCTTCGTGCAGTTGTTTATATCCGCCACTAATCAGAGAAAGAAAGGGTACAAAACTACTGTGCTGAGACCCCATTCCTTACCTGAAGTTTATCCTGTGCTGATACTATCAGAGCTCAGGTTTTTTCTTTTTTAACAAATGGAGGGTTATACTTGTACTGTCTCAGCATGTACAATGTCTAGATATAACGAGCAGAAGCACACAATTGTGGGAAGCCATTGCGGTTCCAATGTCTTTAACTTTAAGGATAAAAAAAATATACTCTAATGTCAGTGATGTCACAGTGCTATTCTAGAAGAAGTAGCTGTCCTTCTGTTTGCTAAACAGACACTCAGTTTTGTCTTTTCTCCAATGGAAATACAAAATGCTTTTGGAAAAGCCCTCAGAACCAAACAGAATACTGTGTCCCCTGGAGGCCGCTGCTTCATCTGCTTGCTGGAGATAATGGGGGGAAAGACCAGTAAACAAGGATTAGAAAAGCACATTTGGGGTCTACAGTCTCTATAATGATGCTGTAGCAACAATTCTTTGTTTCGTACAGTAATTGAGTCAAAGGCTTATAATAATATGATTCTACAGCCAGAGCAGATAGCAGATTTCTGTGGACTGTACTCTCTCAATTAGATTTCTGTGGCTCAGCCACAGGAAGCCGTCAGAGGATAAAGACTTAATTTTTCTCAATGGTGTGTCCTGGAGTAAAATGATCAGTATGCAGTTTTCCTACTGCCTCTCTGTCTTGTAACATTTTATTTTATCTGCTCTTTCCTGCCATTGTCACTATGGCTATTCATTATTACAGTTGTGATGAATGGGCTGATGGTGTCTTTGTTCTCGCTTTCTGGAATTGCGCTTTAGTTGGGAGAGTCTGCCTTGGGTGCTGGGAGACACATCGTTCATCGAGACCAGCCCAGTTTCTTTTTTAGTGGGCATGTCAGGTTCACAAACTACATTTTCTCCTCCCCTTCACAAACCTGAGTTTTTAAATCACTCCCATCTCGTGGTAAAGAAAGCCATTCAGAAGATTCATTTACATTTCATCTCAGCAGAGGGACTGCTCTCCTGGATGGTACTGAAAGTCATTTTCAGTTTTCAAAAACACCAGCTAATGCTCAGCAGGCAAAGGTAAGCTGTGATGAGGCAGTGAGCACAAGGTGCAGGGCATGAAAAAACCAACACCAAAGTGTTTGGAGGGGTCTTTTCCATGCTTATATTCTTGAGAACGTTAGAATGGTATTCGTGGACTTCGTATTTTACTTCTTCTGACTCTGTGGGGACCCTCTAAGGTGAGGATTTTGACATTCTGCATTTTGCTGAGCAGTGGAAACTTACCGTCAGAACCTGTGCCCTGACAACACGTCACGGTTTATAATGACACCTGCGGAAAGTGGCAGGGAAGCCTAGAAACGAGAGAACCAGGGTTCGAATTTCTGCATCCTCCTTTGATTTTCAAGGCAGATTGGACTGGATTTTTATTCATTTCACTTATGGTTATGTCGCTTATGTCAGTTTTTTTATTTATAAAAGTGAATGGATCACTCAAGGTTTTCTCCTTTACCTTGTGCGACAAGGTGAAGAAAGTCCCTGTCTATCAGGTCCACTAAGGGTAAGGGGGAAGTCTATCCCTTCCCTTCTTATTTAGGGCACAAGACCACAGAAGAAAAACATTAAAAGTCTCCCTTGAGTTATCACTGTGCTACACAAAGTCTTCAATAAGCTTTCCTGCTTTCCTCACAAACCCTAACTCATCGGATCCTCATTGCAACACTATGATGTAGGTGCTGTTATTATCATTCCCATTTATATGCAAGAATACTGAGACACAGAAGGGTAAAGTAAACTACCCAAGTTTGCACAGCTAGTAAGATGTGGAACAGGATTCAAACTAAGTCTACTCTGGATTCCTCACTATCAACCTCTATTCTTGGCTGGCACACCTCCTGCCTAGGGTTGGCTAGTTCTTTTCCAGTATTTCTTAGGAAAATATTAATATATGTACATACAACTTCTTTAGAACAGGGAGTGACCCATAATTTTGTGCTCATCATTTTCCAGGTAATATTCAAGTAGAGTGAGGCCTGTTCTGAACTAAGCTGCTCATGATTCGGAAGGTGGCACAGATGGGATTGTTGGCCATTTTGGTGACCAGCCTACCCTTCCTAAGATTCAGGAAAGTTGTGTGCATGAGCTTAAACCCCCAAAGAATTAATAAAATAGAAACCAAATGAGCTGGCTTCTCAATTGTAAACTCCAAAAGAAAGTATAGAATAATCAATGACGGTGTTTTGATAGTCAGGGTCAAAGAATTCATTTCCTTTTTCAGAACGAACCACTTTTACTGTGTCAGACTTTATAGCATTGTATAATTTATGCACTCCCCTGATGTTGGAGGCTCATGGAAACTCAGTGAAATTGCTCTAGGAAGCCATAATCATCGATTTATTTGAATTTTGGATCCTCCTCTAGGGATTACATTTAATGCCCCCTTTTATAATTCCAATGTTCTATGTGACATCTGAGAAATAAGTATTTTCCCCTAATGTGGCATTAAGATTACAGACTCAAATTTTGTTGATTTGTAGCACAGTGATAGTTATTTGTTCACTTGTTTAATTGTCTTCGTCTTGGACTCTGTGTTGTAGTTTAGGGTAGGGAATAACTTGCTGAAATGTCTATTCCCTCTGAATTTCAGAAAACAAATTGCCACAAAGACTTATCTCAGATGGTAGTACTTCCTGTTTTGCATTTAGTTAAAAAGTTTTATTTAATAATGCTTTCCGGGGACTAAATTCCATAGCTCCCCAGTTATAAAGGGCAACATAGGTAAAGATGCTGGTTGGTGAGTAAAAATAGCTCAGGAACGGGCAAAAAACTAAGATATCTTGAGAGCCTACTGTGTGCCAGGAATTGTACGAGTGCTTTATATATGTGTTTTGATTTAATTCTCAAACTAATTCCATGAGGAAATTACTAATCACTACATTTTATGGCTAAAGAAAGCAATATTCTAAGACCTTGAGTATTTTTCACAAGGGTTCAAATTAAATAAAGACTGAGGCTGAGAAGAAAATTTGGGTCTGCCTAGTTACAAAATGTGTGCTGTTTCCACCCAGCAATGTTCACCATGAGTCAGAAGATCTGCATTTGTTCATTCATTCATTCCACAGATTGTTATTGGGCACTTACTGTGTGCCAGTAACTTTCCTCGTCCTTGGCAATTCAATAGTGTTCAATATAGAAATTATGACTGTTCTGAAATTTACCTTCACGGTGACAAGGGTGGAGAGGTGGAGGAAGATGATATACAATACACAAATACATTAATAAATAAATAAAATTCATAATAAGTATTTTAATAGAAATAAAGCAGAAGAATGTGATAAGAGAGTGAAGGGGTCTACTTTAGATTAGATGGTCAGGGAGGACCTTATTGAACAGGTGACACTTAAGGTGAACTTTGAGTGATAGAAGGAGCAGCTATCTTGGGGAAAAGCTTCCAGGTAGAGGGCATAGCTTGTAAAAAAGGCCCTAAGGAGGAAATGATTATGTGAGCATCTGAAAAAAGGCAAAGGTGCTAGAGCACAGTGAGCAAGGTGAGAGCAGGTAGGCGATGTGGCTGGAAAGGTATGTGGAGCTCAGATCATGTAGAGCCTCATTGGCCAGAGTAAGATATTTGGATTTTTAAAATTGTCATAGGAGGCCCCTATGTCAGCAGGGGATTGATATGATTTGTTCACTTCTGAAATAAAAAAATTGGATTAAGGGGGAAGTGTGGAATCAAGAAGACAGTTAGAAAGTTATGATAATAAGATCATATCGTCAACAAAGAGTGATAGTTTGACCTCTTCTTTCCCCATTGGATATCCTTGATTTCCTTCTCTTTCCTGATTGCTCTGGCTAGGACTTCCAGCACTGTGTTTAGTGAAAGTGGTGACAGTGGGAAACCTTGTCTAGTTCCAATTCTACGTGGGAATGCTTTCAACTTTTCCCCATTCAGTATGCTGTTGGCTGTGGGTTTGTTGTCTATGGTTTTTATAATTTTCAGGTATGTTCCATCTATGCCTATTTTGTTAAGGGTGTTGAATTTTGTCAAATGCTTTTACTGCATCTATTGAGATGATCATGTGGTCTTCGTTTTACTTCCGTTTATGTGGTAAATCACATTTATGGATTTATGTATGTTGAATCATCCTTGCATCCCTGCGATGAAGCCCCCTTGGTCGTGGTAGATTATTTTTTTGATGTGCTGCTGAATTTGGTTTGTTAGAATTTTTTTGAGAATTTTTGAATCTATATTCATAAGGAATATTGGTCTGCAGTTTTCCTTTTTTTTTGTTGTGTTCTTTCCTGCTGTTGGTATCAAGGTGATACTGGCTTTGTAGAATGAGTTGGGAAGATTCCTTCCCAGGAGCAAATAAAGCATCAGTGATATCTTATCTGCCTGGTGGGTACACTTGTACTTTGACTCAAGCTGTACAAAAGCAATCTATGTAACCAAAACATTTGTAGCTGTAATATTCTGAAATAAAAAGCAAAAACAAAACAACAACAAAAAGGAAGTTATAATAATAATAATAATAATGATAATAGATAAAAGTTGCTGGTGTCTTCCCCAGGGTGGTGGTGATAGAGATGAGGAGAAGTGGACTATTTAGGGATGAGTCCTGGAGACAAAATTGTCAAGACCAGCTGGTGCCTCTACATGCTAAGTTGTGTTGCAAGTGAAATGAGTGACTTTTCAATAACAATTAGTATCTCTAGGACTCAAGTATATCCTTATAAAAATGAAGCCAACTTAGATTCCAGTTGTATAAGTCTAAGTTTCATAGTAAGCAGTTGTAAAATATAACGGAGAAGAAGCCATTCACATAACAGCAGACATTATAATATATATGAAGAAAGTGAATGCATCATTGAGAGAAATCAAAGAAAATTTGAATAAATAGACATAGCTTGTTTTTCCTGGAAGGAGCAATTTACTCAAATTGTAAGGCTATCAGGTCTTTCCAAAGTATTCTAACGGTCTAACCAATTTTAATGATAATACCATTTTCATTTTTCTTTGAAACTAATAGAATAATTCTTAAATGCATTTGAATGAATAAATAGTTGGTAATAATTAAGGGAAAATCACCCTCTGAGACATTAGTATGGCTTGTAAAGATGTAATAACCAAAATAGATACTATTAGGAATACCTGACATAGGAATCAGGACAAAAGTCTATGAACCTGAGCAATAATTCTAGAAAGAAACGTAAATATATATAAAGATTTGGTATGAAATAAAGATGTAATTTAAAATGAGTTATGAATTGATTGTTTAGTAGATATTGTGAAATTTGGTTTAATAAATTATAAGAAATAAAGTACCTCTTATACTAAGAAATGCTACATAAATTAAACATTTAAATGTAAAAATATTTTGGAGGTACGAGAAGAAAATACAGGTATTTTGTAACCTCGAAGTAGAGAGAGATACTTTTTGAAGATGATGTCAACAACAGAAAACAAAAAAAAAAAAAAAAAAGAAAGGAAAAAATTTAAGTTCTTTGCACTTAAAAAATTAAGAAAATTAAAAGCAAATGAAAAAATTTGGAGAAATATATTTAATGCATTATTTTGGCAAATAGTTACTATAATGTATAATGAATCCTGAAAGACAAATAAGCTATGGGCATGAGTAGGGATTTCACACACACGAAAAACTAATAGTACCAATGCTAAAAAATATGAAAATGCTCACCCCTGTAATAATTAAGGAAAAGCAAATAAAGCATCAGTGATATCTTATTATTTCCTCTTTTAAATTGGCAAAGATAATAAAATGCTAATACCCAATGTTGATAATGGTGTGGAGAAAAAGACATTTAATTACATTGCTGATGGAAACGAACATTTATACATGTTCCCCAGGCAATTCAGCAATATGTGAAAAATATATATTTCATTTCTAGAAATTTATCCTAAAGAGATAAAAAGGTGTGTAAGAATTTAGCTATCAGGATATTTAGCACAGCATTCTGTATAAGGTCCATGATATCCAGGAGTTGCTTGTATACGTTATGTAGGAGTAATCATGGAAACTAATCATTAAACATGATGTGGCGGAAATGCATTCATTGATGTAAAAAGACCTCCACAATCTATTTCAAATGGAAATACAGAGCTCATACGCCAGTACATGAAACATGATCTCTATTCTCCTTTTTTGTTAAATTGTGAATATATGTAGATGTATGTCTATAGAAGTTCTGTAAAGCTTTCTCTAAGGGCGTATGGTTATACAGTTGACCTCTAAACCATATGGGGGTAGGGACATGACTCTCCATGCAATTGAAAATCTGCATGTAACTTTTGACTTCCCCCAGACTTAACTACTAACAGCCTACTGTTGATCGGAAGCCTCACTGATAACATAAACAGTTGATTAACACATTATTTTGTATGTTATATGCATTATATACTGGCTTCTCACAATAAGAGGAAGTGGATCATCATAAAGGTCTCCACCCTTGTCTTTGTGTTGAGTAGGCTGAGGAAAAGGAAGAGGAGAGGTTGGTCTTGCTTTGTTAGGGGTGGCAGAGGTGGAAGAAAATCCACATGTAAGTGGACCCACACGGTTCAAACTCACGGTGTTCAAGGGTCAATTGTAGTTGTTTTTGCTCTACTTTTTATGTATCTAATTGAAACATTCTGTTGTGAAAAATTCTGTTGTTTGGAAGTGTGAGCTCTGGATTCAGGTGGAGCTGTATGTAGTGCTCTCTGATACCAGGGGAGTTAACTAACGTAACCTCAGACTTTCACCTATAAAATGTATATACAGTCATGTGCCACCTAATGATGTTTTGGTCAATGATGAACTGCATGTATAATGGTGTTTCCATAAAATTATAATGGAGCTGAAAATTCCTATTGTGCAAATACTTACCATTGTGTTACGATTTCCTTACATTATTCTGTACGGTAACGTGCTGTATGAATTTATAGCCTAGGAGCAATAGGCTATACCATATAGCCTATGTAATAGCTTGTACCATTCAGGTTTGTGTAAGTACACTCTGTGATGTTCACACAACAATAAAATCACCTAACAATGTATATCTCAAAACACAACCCTATCATGAAGCAACTCATGACTATGTTTATTTCTTACCTGTGTCAAATGGTGTCTCTGGACTGCACAATGCAAATTTCCAACAGCCAGTTGCAAAACATTTACAAAGCCATTCTGACATTACTATCTAGGTATAATCCATGAGAGTCCCACATACACTACAGTTTCAGCGGATCAGCTATGAAACTACTTGATTTTGAAGGAGAAAAATAGGCCAGAAATAGCACCTGAGAACATCCCTAAGTAGTCCTAATGTTTTCCCTGCATGATGGAAAAGCAAATTATAGCATATTAAAAGGACAGTGAGAGACTTAAAAGTTTGCTTGGATTCAAATCACAAACACAGTGCATGGGACTCCTTCTGAAATATGCCCTGAAAGGGGTGGGGACCAGTCTGTGGGTTATTTATCCCTGGAGGTGTCTTTGTTCAGACTCATAGTCATGCCTTGCACGTTTCAAGAAATAATATTTTCTAATGTGGTGCTTCTTGAGCTTTTGTTCAGTCGCATGTACAGTTATCTGGGGCTGGAGGTAAAAAGGAAGGATTAATTATGCCTCAGATGAATGCCTCATTATTGTTGTTCAACTCTTGGTCCTTCACTCTTTTTCTTGTCTTGTTCAATTTCTTCTTCCTGTGCCTTATATGTGAAACACTTCATCACCTGCTATCAATTTTTCACCCAGGAATGGGTAGACTTAACAGTTACAGAGGAGTGCTTTATCTACACCTTTTTCATATTTTTGATGTATTTAAATGCATTCTTCCATCTGAAGTTTGCTGGTAATGAGTTACAGCACCTCTTCGTCTAGTTAAGAAATACCACCGGAATTTTTAAAGGTGCTTCCCATCTAGTCCTTTATTCTATAAGCTAAGAAAGTAGATGAGCCTCTGGGACCAGCCTGTGGGATTTTTTCCCATCAGGCACTCATTTTAGTTACAATGGAAGAACTGGAGCCAATAAGATCTATAACAGACTAACAAATGGTCTATTTGACTTTATATGGAAAAATATAAAATAATGGGAACTAGGTCAAAAATGGCAAAAAGGATTACAGCTTAAATGAAGACAGGCTTCCAGACAATGACAGGAAGAGGATCTGGCAGTAATAGTGGCTATAAACCCTGGCCATCAGCTTCATGTGTGGCAGTAATTAGGAGGCCAAAGGAATACTGCAGTGGACCAACAGAGAACAAGAACAGGGAAGAAGAGGGTTGACAGGCTCTGTGGAGCTCGATGGCCTTGCAGAGGATGGGGAGGGCTTGCAGGATGTTAGAAGGAGAAAACAGGGGAGCCTCTTCTCCAGTCTCTTTGTGAGTGACCAGTTGATTGACACAGAGGAGACGTGATGGAGACAGAGCAGGAGATGGAGGGAATGGTGAAAGGACAGGCATGAGATTTCCTATCACAATGACCTGCTGGGAGTTCACGTGCTACCACCCATGACTTCTCCAGGTACTCCAGGCCTGTGGGCTTGTGGCCCTTCTGTCCTGTTAATTTGCATCAATCTCCCTGCCACCAGACTCCAGGAAGGAGCCAGTTACTTAGAGGGGTCCTTCTTTGCTAGGACACCTACACCTCCCTTAACATTCTGTTACTGAGTCCCTCCAGCCTTCTCCCTCCCAGGGAGGTCAAACACACCCAGATGTGACAGCCTTTTGGACTTCAGCACTGATTCTCCAAGCCTTGCCAGTCTCTTCCGTTGTTGAACCAGGACACATACCAGCTGGGTTTAAGAGTGCAGCTGGATGCCTTTCAAGGCTCATCTGAACTTCAGCTGCAGTGTACTTTTTGTGTGTTTGTCTATGTTGGAAATGCCTGTTCATGCTGGGAAGCTGAGCAGGAGTCCTTTCTATTCCATTTGCTCTGCAGAACACCATGTGCAAGGATATGTCCAGTCAACACTCTAAAGTAGTTAGGATTGCTAGAGAAACAGGGGAATGGACCATACACAAAGAACAAAAGGCTCAAGTAGACATGCTGGGCTCTGAAATCTGAATTCAAATGTGGCTATTCTTTGGCATTTGAAACCAACACGCTATCCCAGGAGGATGGGAAAAGCACAGTTCATAGGATGCCTTTGTTGAGTCAGTCCTCAGCAGGGTTGGGTTGAAGATCTGAGGTCTCTTGAGGTGTAAGAGGAATATCAAACAGCTAAGCTAAACAAGGTCCATACCAAGGGAGAGGAATTAACTCTCATGGGTCACCTAAGATGTTCATAGTATCTTTACCAGGAAGGACTTAGGCTTTGGCCTTCGACTGTCTTATCATGAGGACTCTCGAGCTGTTCGCATGAACCATGCCTCCTGATAAGACTTCATGGCAGCTTGATGCCCAGTTACATGACAATGGATGCCATGATTCAGAGGTTCATTTCATATTTATTTCCCAGGACACTTCCTAGTTACCAAGATATGAAGTTATGCAATCTCAGTCATCCCTTTGAAAAGTAAAGTTAATTCACTCAGTTGGAAATAAGCACTGTTTGAGGTATGGAGAGATATAGCCATGAAAAAAACAGACGTAAGTTCTTGCCCTGAAGACTCACACATTCTTGTGAATGGCCAGGGAAATGCAAAATTAATAAGTGATTACTTATATAGTGTTATAGACGATGGTAAGTGCTAAGAAAAAGAAAGGCAAGAGAGGTTTAGGGAGTGTGGGGGAGGGTTGATATTGATTATCTTGAAGTATGCAGGTATTTGGAAGTACACAGACATAATTTGGGATGTCTGGGTGATTATTTTCAGTTATATTATAGATATTGAGTTTGAGTGAATAATAATCTTAGATTTGCATAGCAAGTTATTTAATATAATTTTCAAAGCACTTTCATATCTATTATTTCCACAGGCTGTGTCTCTACCAATCTCCTGTAGATAAACAAAATTGCTCCATTCAGGCGCAGATTTGAACTGCAGCAAACTCAGGCTTTACAATGCATTTAGGTGACTTACTAGAAAAATGCTCTGTTCTATCTTATGACTGTCTAATGGTGACAGCATTCCCTCAGGAAACCAAAGAGTGAGATGTCTCCCCCGGTGGCCTGGTAGACCCTTGAGAAGCTTTGGAATGATGAACACATCAGCATGTCAGTGTTTTATTACACTGCCTGGGATATTTTTGAGGATAGTCTCATTCCTCCTTTACGTATGTAGATCATGTAAGTGACAGAAAGTCCCTGGAGACAGTCACATATGTAGGGACATTTCATGACTGCTGTCATGTCCAGGCTCTAGAACTCCAGCTTCAGCTCGGCTGTACATTTCTCCCTGGGTGTCCTACTTTCGTATCGAATTCCACTTGTCTAAATGAAGCTCATCCTCCTCTTCCTGTCCCTCCCAATCTGATTTCTCCTGAATCTTAAATCTTGAAGGATTCTTCAGAGCTCCCCAGCTCCCAGCCCCTACATTTAACAATCTGTCCATTTTTCCTGTTCTTTCTTCCAGTTGCCTATGGGCCACTTCAGGACTTACAAACTCTGAACAATTGCGATTGTCTCCTCTCTGGTCAGTTCAATTTCAGTTTCAATGTTCTCCTCCTTCATCTTGGCCGCACATCCTCTGTGGGCATAAACCTCATGCTCTAACCAGACCCATGTGAAATGCCTGGCAGGTCTCTATTTCTGTGCATTTTGCTTGTCACCCTCCCACACTTTGCCACGCCACTACGGAGAACCTGTCCCCTTCTCTCTGCTCTCTCTAAGTCTGACTCACCCTCCAAGATCTTGTTCAAATGCAGCCTCATCAAATATAGGGTTGCCAGATAAAATATAGAACACTTAGTTAAATATAAATTTCAAATAAATGATTACTTTTTTTTTACTATAAGTATTTCTCATGTTGCATGGGACATGCTTATACTAAAAATTATTTATCTAAAATTCAAATTTAAATAGGCATCCTATAATGTAATTTGCTAAATCTAGCAGCTCTTCTCCATGAAGTTCTTTCTGACTACTCTGTCCTTCCCAGAGCTTGGTCTTGGTCTCAGTGGAGGGCCTTATTCACACTATAGCTCTTACTCACAACCTTGAATCTTTTTATAAGAGGGTGGAGTGTACCTAGTAAAGTAAAAACGAGCACTATTTGTATTCTTTAACTTAGCTGTTTCCAAAAACCTATTATGTGCCAGGAAGGGTGTCAGGGAGTGTGGACACACAGGTAAAACAGGGTCCCTGTTCTCAAGAGGCACCTAGCACAGCAGGTCCCAGCAGCACACAATTACAAGGGAACATTTTGGTAGCCGAGATGTTCACCATGCTTGTGATGGGAAGACTTCTTCTAGGAGCTTGGACTTGAAGGATGAGTGGATGTGGGGAAGGCAGGAAGAAGGGCTTTCTGGGAAGAGACAGAAAGATGTATAAAGGCCCCGATGAGGGAGAGATTATGGAATGATCAGGAAGTTGAAAGAAGTTCATTGTTGCTTGAGGGGGAGTGTGAATCATATAAGACAATGCAGTGGTGTGTTTGGAGATCTGGTTGTTAAGCATTTACCAGCATTTTACCGAAGATGAGGTTTGGAAAGTGGACAAAAACCAGATCATGAAAATTGTGTGTGTCATGCTGGAGGCTGAGTTCCTCCCAAAAGCTGTGAGGAGCTACTGGACCATTTAGAGTTGTGGCATGCTGAGATTTAGATTTCTGAAAGATAACTCCGGGAATGGACAAGGTTGGCAGCAGGGGACCTCCTGGGGAGACAGGGACATTTCTGGCTTGGGCAACGGTGGGGATGGCAGGGACATCCATTAGATTAGAGGGCACGGGAAGATATGCAGGCTTTGGGTGTGAGGATTATGAGATCTGTTTGAACTTCTTTTATCCAGCATTTGGTATTTACTATGTTTTTTGTTATATTTTACATCTCATCTTTCTATGAGCTGTGTTCCTCTCCCCAGGTGGACTGATCCTTCTGAAGTCCTAGATCGTATTAAGCAGTGCTCCCATGTCTTTAACTCATTACCACTTTTTGAAAGGTCACCTCGCCAAACACGGGTACGTGAGGCCCCATGCTAAGCCCGTGAGCAGCTGCAAGCCATATCGTCTGCACAGTTGAGCATGGCAGGAACTTTGAACTGGGACCCGATTTCACCCTGAAGATGTGCTTCTCTTCTGAGGGAAGCTAAGCACCCGAGATGACCTGGCTCCCTTCTGGGAGGAAGGCCACATCTCACATTTGACAGCAGGAGGCTGCAGGTCAGTGGGGTGATGACCCGGCCCTCAGAGACCTGCGCTCACTCTCAGCAGAACCCCATAAATCCTTCAAAAGGAAATAAGTGATTCCCTCAGGATCAAGAGAGCCCTCCACATTCTTGAAATTAATGGAGGCAAATGTACAGGGATTTCTGAGAAAAGTAAATGTGGTGTGAGCATGATTCCTGGGTGTTACTATGCTGCAGAAAAAGCTTTTTTTTTTTCCCCTCCTCTGAATGGTGTTCTTTGCTCTCAAGTTAACTCATGCGCTGGATTCCGTCCAAGTACATTTTGTTTCTTGATTTCCAGCCAGGCTTCTCTCAGTTGTGGTGCATTCTCTTCTTCGCTCCCCTCCTTCCCCCATCCTCTTCTCTCTTTTTATAATCCTTTCAACTTTTCCATGTGACTGAACTGCTACAGAGGAAAACCCACCGGCTTGAGTAGGGCTTCCACCAGAGCGAGGCCAGGGGGACTCCTGTGCGAACGGCCAGCCCCTCACTCAGCAGCGGCCTGCACGGTGAGGTCTGTCTGAGGCAGCTGAAGCAGAAAGCGTTTGAACTCTGCCCTCTGCCAAACGATTTCCAGATGTGCAAACCCCAGCCTCCCGCCGTACTCTGACTGTAGCCCTGCCAACATACATCTGCAGATTCCTAGCACACAGGAAACTTGAAAGAGTATCTTTTACAACATCTGCTGTCTTTCCCAGCTCTCCCTCTCTGCCTTCTTGGACTTTGCCCTGCATTTTATCTGCCCCCTTAAACAAGTCCATTAAAGCATCGTGGCACAGCTCTGCTCGGCTCACAGATGCCAGCTTGTCCGTCTCACCCAGGGCCTGTTCTTGGCTCTCTGGACAGTTGACCAAAGCACCACTAGAATCACTAAAGCAGCTTATTGGACTGCCTGAAGGAAAAAAGAACCCAGTTTTCTCCATTGGGTTGGTGCCAGTCCACAGGCTGCAAAGGGAGATTTGGGCCATAAGGTCAGAGCAGAACCCTGTAGATGAAAACACAAGTCTCCATGAAGAGTTTGCCCACTGCACTTTCTTGAGAGAAGCTGAGGGTTGCTTTTCGAGAGAACCTTTTTCCATAGACATTCAGTTTCTTGGAACAAACAAGGCCAACTTGTGCAACTTGGGAAATATTGGGGTGCAGATAGGTTCTTGGCCTCTCCCTTCCCCAGGGCATGGTACTGATCAAGCAAAGAGGCTAGAAGAGGACCTTCGTTGTAATGTCACTCAAATTGGGGGCAGGGATGAAAGGGCCAGAGACCCTTTTAGCATAATGGGGCTGAAGATTTTTTACTGAGGCATTCACTCTCACTAGGGAAAAGATTTGATTGCTGTGTAAATAGATGCTTGACCTTCATCCTGTCCTTTATCCATATGAATCCTAAACCCTCTCTAGCTTTCCTCTTAGGGGTCATGGAAAGGAGTCAAGTGACAAAATCTGGGAGAGGAGAAGAGGGTACAGTAGAGGAGGGAGCAGAGACTTGAATGGGTCTGTGGACTCAGGGGCCTGAGAGGGGAACAGCTGTGGGTGAGAGGTCTCCACCTACCTGGGACCCATGTCCTAGGTGTGCATACCCACCTGGGTGGCAGTGGAGCTCGCTGGGTTAAGGAGAACTATTCCTGATCACCTACCCACAGTGGTAACTGGAGAGGCAACTTTCTGATCTTGGATAAGACTGTCTTGTCCTCTTATCTGCAGGACATAATAATAGAAAGTGGGTGACATTTATATTCTGCTTGAATAGTCCCAAGCACTTTAGACTCTGGCTCTTGGATGAAGCCCTAAAACTTGGTTGACTTATTGCCACAGTAGCCTCCCTATTTACAAAACCCAAAACCAAAAACCACATCAGCCTTCTATTTCAAGCAGGGTTTGCCTTAGAAATACAAGGGGAGAAGATAGAGCTGGTGTTGGAATTTCCCTCCTTCCCCCATATTTTCCCTTACAGCTTTCTCAAACACCAGAGAACATTTCTGCAGCTATGGTAGCTCCTTTCTAAAGAGGATAAGAATCTGTAGACTCTTTCATATAAAGGTGGATGAGTAAAGGGTAAGCAAATCTCTTCCTTCTGTGTGATAATTTAACCTACGGTTAACTATATAGCTCTGATACTCTGGCAACCTCTGTAAAGGTAGAATGCAAATTTTATTTCCAGGTAGCATTGCTGAAGATAAAAATGTCCCCTGATTGGTAAATTGCATCTGGACTAGAAGGAATCATAAATGAATGCTTTGGGTTTCCCTGAGCGTGGTGACTTTTATAACAAGATATGCCTGGGGGCAATGAAAGCTACGTTGTCATAGGAGATATTGGCTCTTCTGGGTAGTGAGCTTGTTAGCCAGGTTACCTCCCATACCTGCCCAATGTGGAACTCATCCCTTGTACCTGAGCTGCCTTTGGGGAGAAGATAGTGCTAGATGGCTGAATTGAGGGGAGTTGGGATGGAGCACAAAGTGTATTTGATATACCTAGGCCTGGGGTCAGACAGATTTTAAACTGGTCCCAGATAAATAATCTCTATCTCCTGGCATTGTATAATCCCTCCCCTTGAGCAACTTGCTTCTAACAAATAGAATATGGCACTATTGAAGGATGACACATCTGTGATTAAGTTACAAAAAGTTATGACTTCCATTTTGCTTCCAAATTCTCTTTTATTTGCTTTGATGAAGCAGGTCACCATGATGAAGAGGCCCACATTGAAGGGCAGCCTGCAGTTCACAGCCAGCAAGTGACAGAGGCCTTCATTCCAACAACCACACATGTAAGCTTGGGAGCGAATCTTCTCCTAGTCGAACCTTCAGATGAGATCCCAGCCTTGTCTGACACCTTGATTGCGGCCTTGTGAGAATCTGTAAAGCAGGGGTCCAGCTAAGCTGCTTCTGGGATTTTTAACTCACAGGAATTGAAACAAAAAATGTATATTGTTTTAAGTTGATAAATTTTGGTAATTTGTTGCTGAGATGACCAATAGTCCCAGTTTGCCTGGGACTGTCATAGCTCTGCACTGAAAGCCCCAAGTTCCAGTAAACCCCTCAGTCTTGAAACTGGAGCTGGAATTGAAACCGGAACTGGTGACAGTGGAACAGTTGTCCCTCTACCTGTGATGCAGCAATAGACAATTAGTACATGTGTGCGTACATTATTTCTCTCTAAAGTGTGTGTAACTTCAAGATAGATTTCTAGAAGTGGGTTTTTGGGGTCTAAATGGTAAATTCATCTGGAATTTTATTAGATATTTCCAAATTCCCCTTCACAGGAGTTGCACCATTTTGTACTCCCATCTGCAATCCGAAAGTACCGGTTTCTCCATGGTCTCCTAACAGTTTGTTTTCATTGCCTATTATAATATTATTTTTTTTATCAGAGCAATTTAATCTTTTATTATATGTGTAAGTGTAATCTGACTCAAATTCTCTTAGAATAAAGAAATACATGTAAATATTAATTCACACTTGTAGAATTGAACTGCATGATGTACACTTGGTTTATTCCCTCAAACTCATTTCACTGAAAACACTAAGGGAAACTCATGAGCCTAACTGGATGTAGTCAAACTATCATGGTGTGTGTGTGTGTGTGTGTGTGTGTGTGTGTGTATGTACATGTGTGGGCAGGTGAGTGTGTGCACATGAGTGTCTCTTCCACCTCCTTCCTCCATAATTTGGTTTCATATAACTATTTACTGAACTTTCAACTTCACACTCAATCTCTTGCACCATCATGAGTAGCCCAAGCAGCATGTTTAACTTCAGCATGGATTAGGCACCGAAAGAACATGTGATGTGGGAGAGGGAAGAGAGGATGATGGTTTGAGTGGACTCCTTTGTGACTGCTAGCGTATTTGGCAAGTTCAGTTGTCTATATTGACAGGCAGAGAACTCAAGAAAATGAGCATGGCTAGGTTGGGAAGCCAGTGAGTTGGAGAGAGTGTGCCCTGTCTAAATAATCAATTCCTGCTCCATGTGGCCATGGACGGATTCAGCCCAGTGTGGCTATTGCAGTTTTTCAAAATAAACTGAAATTAGAGTTTTAGGAAATCTTCAGTTGTGGCTCCTTAAAGTAAAAAACAAACAAACAAACAAGAAAAACCCAAAAAAACCTGAAACATAATATGCAACAAAAAGTATGTCTATAGGCCAGCTTTGGGCTGCAGGCTGACTGTTAGGGGTTGTGGGAACATGGAAAAGGGAAGAATGAGTCAGCATTTACCAAGCATCTGTAAGCCACTGTTTTTCACCTAATCCTGGGATATGTGTACTATCAGCCTAATTTTCCTAATGAGAAAACAAGCTCAGGGAGGTTAGATAGCTGGTCTAAGATCATATAGCAAAACAGTGGCAGAGCCATGCCCCTGTCTGTAGGCTCCTAAATCTCTGTTCTTTCCACTCTACCAAGCCATGGTCAGTACTCTCTACTGTGTGAATGATCTTTCAATTTTCTTCAGAGAGAATGTTCCAGAGCTGATATCAAAGAGCAATATCTTCTTAACTTTGTTACCTAGTGGCATGTAAGTTCAGACACAATTATGTTTATAATTAATTATTTGAGAAATGTCCTGGGGTGGTTCCCTTGTGCAACACCCCAGGGAGTGTCATCTCAGTGGAAGGGCAAGGAACAAAAACCTGTCAGTTTTGATTTTCTCTGTACTGGCTTGAACCCCCCCATTGTAAGAACCGTTATGGGAATGCAGAACACTTAAATGCAGGGAAAATTAGATGACGAGCCCAGCAGAGATGAACTGTTCTACTGTGTGTCCCGTACCTGTCAGTGCTTACGGTCCTGTTTGTCAGGCCTCCTGTTTATAGTCCCTGCATTCCCCAGATTGCTTCCCCAGGACAGTCTGTGAGGCAGTGTTATGGGGCATTTGTGAAATACTGTGAATGAGGCTCTTGGACACAGAAATGAGGCCAAGAAGGCTCAGGCCCAGCAGCAATCAGTGACACCGGCTACTGGTCCACTTTCCATTTTATAACCTGAAGAGGCTCCTTTATTATTATTTTTATTTTTATCATTTCTTCTAGCTATTCTTTCATAAATCTGCTTTTGTTCTCTTTAATCAGCAATTTTCCCGACTCTTTCCCCTCATCTGGGGCTTCACTTTTTTTAAAAAAGATTTTGGAACTTGCACCTTTATACTTGTTTTATAAATTTAATTATGTTTTCAATGACTGGGAGAAAATTGTCTGTATTCTTTAGAGTCCAAATAAATCAGCCTCCATAAAATCCAAATTTACATAGTTTAGTAGGAAGTGTTTGATGTTCTTTGAGTACACTGAATATTAACGTAAGAGGATGGGAGGCCGGGCACGGTGGCTCACGTCTGGAGTCCCAGCACCCTGGGAAGCTGAGATGGGAGGATCACTTGAGCTCAGGAATTTGAAACCAGCCTGAGTGAGACCCTGTCTCTATGAAAAATAGAAAAATTAGCTGGGTGTGGTGGCACACGCCTGTAGTCCCAGCTACTGGGGAGGCTGAGACAGGAGGATCACTTGAGCCTGGGAATTCGAAGTTGCTGTGAGCTATGATGATGCAACTGCACTCTAGCCCAGGAGACAGAGCAAGACTCTGTCTCAGAAAAAAACAAAAAAACAAAACACAGAGAGGATGGGGGAAATTAGCAATCTGGCTGCTAAGGTAACTTTTCCCTGATTTGGAGCAAGTAACGGAGCTGAGTACTCTTTTATGTAGTTCTGGGGACATAGAGAGGTGTGACTTAGAAAAAAAGACGTTGTCCCAATGCGTATTCAAAGCAGAGGTACATGATGTGCATATCTAACCATATTAGCCAAGTATTTGATGTAGATAATGAAGAGCAACCCTTGAATCAATCAATTCATTAATTCATCTATGAGTGTTTGTGATTCTCAGCCCTGCCACTTACCATTGGCATGACTTTGACATCCAGTCCCCTTTTCTATAATAGTAAGTGGGGAATTTATTAGCATTTCCAATAAAGTGGATATAGTCTATATAGCTTCTTTGCTTTCATTTCAAGATGGTTTTCATAATTAAATAAACTAAGAAATGAAAAAATATTTTATAAGCCATAAAGCACTGTGCAAGCATATTGAGCCGTTTCATGACCAGTAATCTTCTTGGCCTTTGTGGGAGGAGAGTTGTAAGAAGTATATGGAGCATAATTCTCACAACTCACGAACTTTAACAATTGGTAATATTCTACATGTGGCATCATTACAGCAGCCATGTGTCCAGGATTTCCTGGAACTATCCTCCCTCCCCCTGAAAAATCCATATGCCAGACATTGTGTCTCAGTTATTGGTTCAGAAATATATTAATTACAGACATAATGCCTGTTTTACAAGGAAGTTCCTAAACTTCACTGAAGTTCATAGGTTTAGGGATTGTTTCTATATTACTATTAAATTTTTCAGTTTTGAAATATGAAAAAGGCTAGTTGCAAGAATGTAATACTTCCTTTGCTTTTGGTGAGCCTGAAACATGGGATGTGTGTGTGTGTGTGTGTGTGTGTGTGTGTGTATTTAATTGGTAAAAATGCTCTCTCTCCTTTCATGTTTGTATTTACATGATCAGTTTCATTTCCCATCCTTTAATATGAAGTTGATTTCAAATCAGCTAAGCACAAAGGAGTGTCGTGGCTCAAGTATTTTTTCCTTCTTTCCTTCCTTCCTTCCTTCCTTCCTTCCTTCCTTCCTTCCTCCCTTCCTCCCTTCCTCCCTTCCTCCCTTCCTCCCTTCCTCCCTTCCTCCCTTCCTCCCTTCCTCCCTTCCTCCCTTCTTTCCCTTCCTTCTCTCTCGTTTTTCTCTTCTCTTTCTCTGTCTTTACTTTCCAGAAATTTGATTCGCAAGTAAAAATCTTTCATCTCAGTGAAAAGTTTGCTCTCCAAGAAACAGTTTTTGTTGAAGATAAAGGTTCTGTAAAAGAAAACATTTTCATAAAGGAAATAAATCTTGCTTTACTTTGTTTCTGCAATATTGCTGAGTTGCTCAGCAAGGTTAGGTGACTGATGTCCACACAAGTAGGGACACTGAAAGAGGAACAAACGTTATTCTCAGTGATTACAACTGTGATCATGCGCTTTCTCTGATGTACAAAAACAGGGTTCATGGATTTTGATAGAAAGTGTGTGCATAATATCTTTTCACACATAAAATTTTAAATGACTGAATCATTAAAAACATCCTAGGTGTGCGTCAACTTCTTCCTGGTCTTTTCTGAAGTAAAGACCAAGCAGAAATCTCTTAAGTTGTGTTTTTGAGGACTTGTTGTCTGTACCTGACACGAATGTATACAAAGTTAATCACAGGTGTTCCTAGTCTCAGGGACTCTCATATTCATTTTGGGGCCTCCCTGGATAACAATTCTGGAAATTGGATGAGGAGCCTGAAAAAATGTGGGTTCATGCCATCCCTGCCTACCCTTCTCCTGTGGTTTATCCTACTTCTCTTCTACCAGGGAGGGGGCTTGAATCCTTCCCTAGGGAACCTAAAACATCCCATGGGGAGTTGGTTTTGATGGCCAGACATTTCCCCATCCCACCATGCAAATCTGTACCTCCTCTAACTCTGCTCCAAGACCAGATGGGAGAGGTGGGACCTAGATTATCTTAATACAGAAAAAACATTTTCAACAGATGACTTACTGAGTGGATAACTTAGGAGTATGCAAACTAACAGTCTAACAATGCCTTGGTTATACCTTATCATTTCACAAGGGAAAGCTTGTGTTGAATGAAGACCTAGTGGCATAAGACCACTCTATCATTGCCAGGTCCTGGCATTCTCTTACCTGGATATGCCTTTGGGGGAATACAACACCAAGGAAAGAAATGAGAGCACAGTGCCCCTGCTGGCCCCACGGAAGCCCTTCACTGGAGGGACTCTGAGCTGAGGTGTGGGAGGACAACAGAGACTTTGTGAACTATACACTCCTGCAGAGTTTCTGCCCCAGCCCCTTCTAGTCCCCTTGTTGAGAATCATGGCCTTCATGAGCCATGTTTTTGATAGAAAAGTATCATATCCCCTAGGTAGGTTGGAAAAAAGTTGAGAATAACTTTGCTGGTGGACTTTATAATGCCATCGCCTGTGATCTCATGCTAATTTGCATGGCTACATGAGCTTGTCCCCTGTATGAGTCAAGTTCAACCACAGAAGCAGAACCAGTAGGAGATAGATAAATAGAAAGATAGACTGATTGATAGATGGTAGATAGAAAGAGCCCAAGATTGGAATTAGCTTAGTGACTGAGAGAGCTGGCTAAGCAAGTCTGAAATCCATGGGCAGGCAGCCTGCGGGGGAAGAGAAATAGCAGGTTGGCACCCCCAGGCATAGGCTGCAGCCATCACAGGAAGTCAGGAAGAGAGAGCGATTTTAGACTGAGATGCTATTTGGAGTCTGGCTCAGAGAAGAAGAGAAGGTACAAGCCTTCTTTTAAAGTGTTTCCACTGATTAAGTCAGACCTACCAAGATGCAATACTTTTTGTTGCTGTTTTGATTTTTATCTTTTTTTCCTCTCTCTTTTTTTAGTTTATTTGAGTTAGTTTGATTCAACAGTAGTCTTACTCAAAGTCAGTTGATTAAGGACTTTAATCAGATCTGCACAATTCCTTCGTTGCAGTGCCAAGGTTAGCATTTGATTAAATAACCGATCGAAGGCTAAACTGGAAGGTGCGTGTATGCTACAAAGGGGCTGCTGCTTCCTCTCTGTCCTAGTAGTTTAGCCTAGCCAGGTTGCCATATCAAAAACTATTCCTTCCTTCCTTCCTTCATTCCTCCCTCCCCCCTTCCTTCCTTTCTTTCTCTTCTCTTCCTTCCTTCCTTAAAAGATCCAAAACTTTTTGGGACTTGGAACTCAATCATGTCTAAAGTGTAGATGGGCTTTTTAGAATGCTTTTGTTGGAAATCTTCGTGCTGTAAACTAGAACTACATCAGCACAGGTCCTCTGTCTCTGAGTGCTCCTTTGGCCTCTTCCCTCCATCTCAAGGTGTTCATGTTCAGATTCAGGGCATTGGCTGCACTGTGTGCTACCACCATTCCCAAGTCATTCCAGGCTGGGCTGGAAGTCCAGGAACACAATAGGCAAAGATTTATGCAACCGGAGAACCAACCACTCACAAGAATGACTTTAATATGGAAACCTCTCCCCTTGCCAAATCTGTGCACATGAAACAGCCACAACAAACGGGGCCGTAAACAATGCCAATTGTGTTGACTTCACAGCACACATAGATGCATCCACTTTTCAGATTCATTTTAACAAAGGGATAAATCGGCCGTTGTTGGCGAACAATTCCGCATTGTCGTCCCTCTCTCCCATAACATTCTCCAAGCTCTAGGAAGCACTGCATACTTGGATATAAAAGCCCGTGTGACATTCAGTAGATAAATGCCAGCTACCCTAAGATCCAGACTTGCTTGACACTTGATCTGAACATTACCCAAACGGGGCAGCATTAAAACCTTTAATCCAGCAATTTTCATCTAGGGAAGGTCTTTTTACCAACAAGCCCAGTCCAGAGGTCGGGCCCGGCGGGTGTGTGGAAAGTCTAACTGATTACTCAGCCCAGCACCACAAACCGGGGGACCATTTTCTTCTTTTTCCCCACCTCGGTGTTCAGCTGATGTAATTACATGTTTGTGTGATTACAGTCTGTTATTTACCATGAGATAATAGGGTGGCCCAAGCAGCTTGAGTGCAGGAGTTGAAAATGCACAGATGATTTACTTTAGTGGCCGCACAGCCTTGGAAATGATCAGAGGGGTCAGAATTTCAGGACAGAGTAGCTTATCTCTGGTCTCAGCATCCAAGAAGAACACAGCCTTCGGCTTCTCTGCCCTAGTGAAGGAATCTTTAATGGGGAAAACAAACCTTCTCCCTTATGGTCCCTGGAAAAAGCATCTAGAATGCTCCCTGTTCTTATCGCTCTCTCTCCTGTGAACTTGGAGAGGGATGAACAACTTTAGTGTAAAGAGCCAGACAGTAATATCTTAGGCATTGTGGGCCATACCGTCTCTGTTGCAACTTTTCAACTTCTCCAATGTAGCGAAAAAGCAGCCACAGACAACATATACGTGAATGAGTGGGGCTGTGTTCCAATAAAATTTTATTCATGGACACTGAAATCTTTCAGCTTCGTGTAGTTTTTAAGTGTGACACAATATTCCTTTTTTGACTTTTCAGTCATTTGACAATATAAAAACCATCCTTAGCTTATATGCCATACTAAGAAAGGCAGCAGGCTGAATTTGGCCCATGGGCTGTGCTTTGCTGATACTTGTCTTAAAGCATCTCAGGACGCCACCTGGAATTTGCAAGGGAAAGCTGTAGGGCCTCTTCTGGCAGTAGGATCTGACATTTGGACAGAAGCCTTATACCAGCCTGAGGTCCCCTGGCCTTTGTTTTCTCGTCTTCTCTCTGGGGCTACCCTTATTTCCCTGGCATCCCAATATAGGAATAAACTAATAATTGTAAAGTCCTCAAAAAAACATGAATTTAAGCTCAAACATCCTTTGTAGTTTGACTTCCATCTTTCTCATATTCATTGTGGTTTTGAAACATTTTATGCTTCTTTGACTACCTCTTCTGAGAGACTTGGCTTTGAGGATTGTAGTAGTTTCAATAAGACAAGCTTGTCACTGAGATTTTTGAAGTTAAAGAGGGTGTCAAAAGTCACTGGATGTCAGTCAACATGCTGTGGGGCCATTTTGGGTTCTACGGAGTGCCCAGTGGAGCCCACTTAAAAGCTCTGTCTTGTCTATTTCTCTGCTCTGTGTCTGCATAGAAGAAAACCCTTTCTCAGATATCTCATCTTTTGGTTTTCAATGATATGTTGCTTTTGTGAAGCTTTTGGTGAAAGAAATACTTTTGAACATCTACATGTCGGGCATCGTTCTATACTTGAAAATATAATAAACTCTTTGGATAAGATTCCTTGTGAGAGTTTAATCACAATTTATAAGTTTTGGCTCTTTTAGGGCTGAACAACCTTTAATACGCTTTGAATTTTGTTACCTCTGCTCTGAGGATTGCAGGCCACTGGACCTCGGATAAAAGACCAGTACACAGAAATAAGAAATGGTGAGAGTGGATCACAAAAGGCCTTTTTGCCTTTGCCTGCCTGAATCTGTGCTTACAAAGGGGCTGAGAGAGATAAGCCCATAGCACACTGTCATCCTTTGGCAGGGACTAGGGCTGCACCAACACCGGCCCCCTCCCTGATTTTCTTTGGCACAGAAAGACAGAAGGCAAGAGTTTTGTCCTTTTTAATGCACGTAGGTTGGGAAAGGATTTTGAAGTACAGTTTATCATACAATTAGATTGAAAATCATAATGTTGTTCTTCACAGAAATGACACATGGCCTCTGAAAATGCTCAATAGCTTTATCAGCCACATGCAAAACTTCAGCAGGAAAGCAAGGCCTTGTTCCTTAGCCTGCCCGGCTCAGACACACAGCAGGCCCCAGTGCCAAGCTGAGTCGCCCTTGGGACTGGGAGCAGTCAGTGGCCTCAAAGAGCATCCAATTCTGGCCTACTGTTAATGGGTGTTACCTGTTTCAGAGCTATTCTCCTCAAAAGGGGAGTAGCTTTTCTGTGTCCTCTGCCCCACTCTGAGGTGGGTAGAGGCAACCTTGCGTGTAGCATACTTGTTCCCAGCCTGAAGGGAGGGGCTCAGGGATTTCATAAATGACTAAGAATTTGATCTTCTTTAGTTTCATTTTCACCTGTAAATGTGACATAATGCCTCCTGCCAACAGTGCCCGCCCCAGGACTTGGTAACACAGGAAATGCAGGTGAGACGCTTACGGACCCCTGCTCTTTCTGAACACCTGTTGTCCTGCAAGAGTTATTCCTTACGTTTTGGCCTCTGTCTCCATCTCTTCCTCCCTATCCCACACGTACGAATACACACACACATGCACACACATGTACACAATCACGCACACGAGCCCTGGGGCCAGGCATGGTGCCCATCCACAAACTACACCAGACATGGAGGTGACAGGAAGGTCAACCTTCAATACTAAAAAGAGCAAGTGCACCCTCAGAGCCCTGGGTGCCTGTTCCCCTTATTAGCTGACCAAATGAATACTGATAAAGATGGATTGCATTTCTATTCCCTATTGCACCTCCCATTAAGAAATAGAATGATTGGATCCATGAAAAACATTCCCATTATATCAAATATTGACTGAGCGATTACTATATGCCAGCGCTGAGCTAGAGATAATGGATTGAGTGATGAGAAAAAGATTTTCCACCCTCTCTGCCACTAATTAAATGTGTGACCTTGGACAAATCCCTGAACTTCTCTGGGAGAGGACTGAATCTCTAGCGTGGGCTCCTGTTAAATCTAAGAATTCAATAGAAATGGGGAAGCAGCAGGGAAGGTTAGCTTTGGTGTCAGTAGCAGAAATGACTCCTGAAGGGAGGTTCTGTTCAGTGATGAAACCATCCGGAGGAAAGAATGAGAAAACAGTGAATAAGTTGACCTGGACAAAAGGAAAAAGCAGCTCATTGTCCAGGCAGTTAACTCGAGGTTGGAGATTCCCTTCAGAAATGGATCATTTGCTGCTTTCAAAATAGGGAGTTCTTCCACCCACGTCGCCTCTGCGTAGGTTGTTTGTGGAACCAGGGCAAGGAGAGGAAGGAGTTCTCCTCCGCTTTGGCTGATCATTGCCTTGGTCATCTGACCCTTCCTTGAATAGACCAAGGGATTTAAGTCACCTTCAGCAGGTGAACGCTCCTTGAATCTGGAGGATTTAGAGTCGAAGTAGAATTGTAGGAAGAAAAGAGAAGGTCTTGAAGCCACTCAGGGCAGCCTTGAGTCACATCCTTTAATGACTTCCTGAGCAAACTGTTTAATCTCCATATATCTCTGTTTCCTCATTTTTATAAATGGAGCTAATAGGAATTCTTTATGTCTCAGTAATAATTTATTATTTTCAAAATAGTCTCATATGCATTCCTATTTAACTCCATGCAGGAGGTAGGTGGAAAGGAAGGCAGATGCTAATTTGTACAAATCCTTTGATAATGGGCTGTCCTATAAACAGCTACCTGTGAGAAGATTTTGGACAAGGACTCTGATCTATCTGGAACAACTTTTAAATTGGTCTTTTAGGGGCCCTTCGACCTTGAGATCCCTCGGACTTACAGCCATTATAAAGTTGGTCATTATAAACATCGTTGCTTACACACAAAACAAGATTTCAGCTCTACACATAACATGAGCTAGACTTATCTCTGAGAAATGTGTTACTGTATTTCCTATAACTGGAAAAATAAGCTCTTAGAAACATTAAACATTACAAGGCAGGCATGGGGGATTCTAGACACATTGAGCTGGTATTCTCAGGTGGTTGGCTTTATAGACAAAGCACCTAGCACAGCATAAATGGTTGGTTCTCCCGTCTAGTCTGTATCTAACCCTTCAGGATGAACTTAAGAATGAAACAGCCATTTCTTTATTCTCTACCCCAGTAGAATTTTGAAGGATTCTGGCTGTATTGTGCATTGAAAGCCCTCATTAGCAATGCAAGCACTTCAGAAGGCAATGAGTGACTCATACAAGGTCCAGAAATAGTACTGAGGAAAATTGCTTTTATGTAATTTTTTTCTCAGAATGTCATGCTGTGAATACTTATTATCTCAGCAGAAACACATGAAAAAGATTGCATCTTCCTGGGCCTGCAGGGATGCTCTGTCTCTCAGAGCTATGTTACTGCCTTATAGGCCTCCAGGAGCCACCAGAAATTTGAGGGCAGCTGTTTAGGCACAACAGGGGAGTGAGCAAGTGCAGTGAATCTGAGCAGTGACTTCTGCCTTCAATTTCAATAGTATTGCATTTAGCATATGTGCCCCAATTCAGGGATGCTTTGGTTTATTTTTTGTTAGTCTTATTTTTGCCCTGCCCCCCCATAGGCTCTTAACAATTTTTAAAAATTACAGTAAAATATACATGACATAAAATTTACCATTTTAATCATTTTTAAGTGTAAAGTTAAGTGACATTAAGCACATACACATTTTTGTGCCACCACTACGACCATCCATCTCCAAAATTTTTACATCGTTGCAAACTGAAACTCTGTACCCATTAAACAATAACTCTTTCTTTCCTCTGCTTCTGTCCCTGGGAAACCACCAGTCTAATTTATGTTTCTATGAATTTGGCTATTCTAGGTACCTCATATAAGTGGAATCATTTAATATTTGTCCTTTTGTGACTGGCTTATTTCACTTAGTGTAATGTCTTCAAGATTCATCCATGTTGTGGTAAGTATCAGAATTTCATTTCATTTTAAGGATGAACAATATTTCATCAAATGAATATATTAATACCACATTTTATTCATTCATCTGGCCATCAATGGGTTCTTGGATTGCTTCCACCTTTTGGCTACTGTGAATAATGCTGCCAGGAACATGGGTATGCAAATATCTGTTGGACACCATGCTTTCAATTTTTTTGGTATATATATATTTATCATGGAATTACCAAAAACAGACTCTTAAAAATTAAAAGGGTAGGTCCCAAGGGAAGTAGGCCATAAAATTTATACTGTACTAGCAAATTAGAAAGAGATAGGACAGAGGTAGATGATCCAGGACTCTGAACCTACTGAGATGGATGGAGGCAGCTGCCCAGGCAGGATGGGGAAGGAGAGAGGGGTGGGATTGATCGCAAAGGAGGGCAGGCTATTGGCACATTGAGGATTAGACCTTGAAACTCTCCTTGGAGAGGTTGTAGCCAGCTTAGAAGGAGCTCCAGAGAGCTGAGCCATGGTCAGCATCTCCAAGGTCATTCCAATGGACACCACCAGGAATCCATGCAGAGGAACCAAACCAGCTCTTCTCTCCTCTGCTGCTGGGTGGGACCCTGCCATGGACAACTCTGGCCCTTGCCTGGTGATTGCTCAGCTGCAGGATGTCTGCTGGTTTTCCCCAGGAGAGAAATGGGCATAATCTCAGAGTGTTCCGGGATCAAAGATGTCCTGGGGTGGGAGGGATGGACACATTTCCTTCAGTTTCCTGCATTCACTTGGCCCTTGTGAGCCAATTCAGACTCTAGAGTTTAATGCATGGCTCCTAAGGAGTCCCTAGAGGGTGACTCTGCTGTGTGTAGCCCTTTCTGGCTATGAAAATCCTGTGGGTGAGAGGGCACATGAGATGGGGGCAAGCATGGAAGTCATGGCAATGGCAAAGGCTTAGGATGGTCACCCTTGGAGGCCTGGACTCATCTGACTGGGCACTAGAACCTCTTCTCCGGGAAAGGCCAGCCAGTGCCCCAAGGACTTGCATCTTGTTCCATGCTGCTTCTTGCATTAGGCAATGACCGCAGCACCCTAGATAATGACCACCCTTGGAAAGATTAGCACTTTACATACTTGGTTTAAAAAAAATTATGTAACTGGTGTTCTACTTTTTCCTAGAATCTTTGCCTCTCTAAGGACTAGTCCTTGCTCTTGCAAACTGAAGGAAGAAAGGGATCCAAAAAATATTGGGACACAGGAATTTTTGATTAGCATCCTTGGCCAAGTGATAAAGATATATTACATGCTACCCAGTTCTGCAAGAGCCCATCCAAATCCCCGCTTTGTTGCCTAAAGGGGCCCTTTGCAACACAATAGCTCACACTTCAGGCCTGGATTTCAAGTCAGTGATGTGAGGTAGCTGGCGAGGGGCTTTGGCCCCATGACAACTTGGAAGCTTTTCTGTGATTTGGAAAGAACGGCAGCCCTTGTTCCGAATAGGGACAGGGAAAAGGGGACAGAATTCTCAGCTGCACAATAATGAGAATAAGATGAAACTGCTTCAAGAAGATGTCCCGCCAGCAGTAGAGGAGTACACTTGTGCACACTGCCAGTGACTGGGACTCGGGCCTGGTCATGGTCAGTTGGGGGCAGCCTGACAGGGACCAATGGGACGCTCGCTTTAAGAGCATCCAGGCAGCTCTCCTAAAATTGCGCTTTCCTCAGAATTGTAAACAGAATTCAATCTGTATGTAAAACAAGGATGTTCTTGTTTAATTATCTAGGTTTCTTACATTTTGACCTGTGGTCCTTTAGACCTGAGTGGCAGCTGAAGACGTTAATTTTTATGCACCTTGGGTATGAGATATAAACAAAAAGAGCAGACATTACTTTTAATGATTCACAAGGCAGTGGAAAGAATTCTGCTTTAGAAATCAGGGCAATGGAGCTAATTCTGCTGCTCCACTGCAACTCTGGCTCTTAGAAACGATGCTACATTATTTTACCTGTCGGGTCCCCTGCTTCGTCCTTTCATAAAGGGTTGGGGGAGGGCAGGAGGCAGCTGGGTTAGATGTCCTTTAGCCATGACCCAGCTTCGGATATCTCGCCTTCAGAGATCTCAAATAGTTTGTGTATTTAGGCATTTTTCCCTTGAAAGAAGGCTCATTGCTTTTTATCACATTTTATTTATTTATTTATTTATTTATTTATTTATTTATTTATCTATCTATCTATCTATGAATCTATTTATGTATTCAATGAAGGGGTAGGGGGTTGTGAGGAGTGGTGTTCAGTTGCCTTGTTTTTTGTTGTTGTTGTTGTTGAGACAGAGTCTCCCTGGGTAGAGGGCAGTGGCGTCATTGCAGCTCACTGAAACCTCCAACTCCTGGGCTCAAGCGATCCTTCTACCTCAACCTCCGGGGTAGCTGGGACTGCAGGTGTGTGATGCAATGCCTGGTTGGGTTTTTTTTTTTTTTCCTTTCTTTTTGGTAGAGATGGCATCTCACTCTTGCTCAGGCTGATCTTGAACTTCTGAGCTCAAGCAAACCTCCCACCTCGGCCTCCCAGAGTGCTAGGATTACAGGCGTGAGCCACCACATCTGGCCTTATCACATTTTTGAAAGTGATCTATGGCTCCTCAAATGTTAAGAACTCTTGGAGTGGATCATTAAACATCTCCTCCAACTCTGACAGTCTTTGAATATGCTGTTGCACATCTAAGGTTGTTCTGGTTTATTCTGAGAGATGGTTGTGATGCTATTTTCCCTAAGTCTGCCCTGTTCTCATTGTAATGTGAGAACAGTTACAGGTATGTGAACTTCCCCGGTTCACTCTCATTTTCTGGTTTCAGCTGGCCTTTCTTGGGAAAAATAATTAAGAAGTAGGAAATAAGCATCGTTAGCCCTTTAGTCTTCACAGTTCCTAATTGTGTCTGCTCATCGCACTCCCGTGGGGCTCAGATAGCCCCGTTATGAAGCCCAAGCAGACTTCTGCCCTGGATCCTTTTCTCCTTCATCCCTTTCTGTCTCCACCACACCCTTGCTCCAGCCCTCCACCCAAATACAGAGGCTCCTCCACTTATGATGGTGTCCCGCTAAACCCATGGTAAGCTGAAAAAATCATAAATCAAAAATGCATTTAATACGCCTAACCTACCAAACATCATAGCTTAGCGTGGCCTGCCTTAAACATGGTCAGAACACTGGTAATAGACTACGGTCGGGCAAAATCATCTGGAACACGGGACACTGTAGGGTATTGGTTGTTTACCCTCGTGGTTGTTTGGCTGACTGGGAGCTACTGCTTGCTGTCACTGCCCAGCATGCCGGAGGGTATCATGTCACATGTTGTCAGCCTGGGAAAAGATCAAAATTCAAAATATGAAGTACAGTTTCTACTGAATGCTTATTGCTTTCACACCATCATAGAGTTGCAAAATCTTAAGTTGAATGAACCATCCTAAATCAGGGACCATCTCACTGCCCATTCTACACCCATTCTTTAAATAATTGGCTGTAATTGAAAAGTTACATGAGAAATGATCATTGAGCAGGTGAATCTTTTAATATCTCCAGGATCTCCTCTGCCTCTGGTGAAGGAGCATCTATTGCTAAATTACTGATCCCTGTGTGTGCAGAAGCTGGAGATGGTGAGATCAGTTCTTTTTGAAGGGGAGAGTTCCTGGTGCAGATTTCATTCTGGCTGAACTTGCTGGGAACACCCACAAAAGTGGCACATCAGACCATTCTGCCCACAAGCATTTTAAAAATAAAAATGAAATCAAATGATTCTCTGTTCAACATACACAAAATTCACTGTTTCAAAAACACTTTCCACATGATTTTTGTTCCTTTTGATTTCTTGTTCTAAGAATTTTGCCCCGCCCAGCAGGGGAATTACTGAATATTCTGAGAACTGTGTCTTCTGCCCTGAGAGTGACCTTTTCAGTGCAATGCCGTTTCTCAGGGACGGTCACAGGCAGAGCATGGATCTTCCGTGTAGGTTTAAGCGTATGTGCGTTGCAGGTGAGGGGAGAGGGTTCTGCCTACATCAGCTATTTCTGTTCATTAGACATCATGAATAGCTTTGCTTTCCTTGAATTGTGAGGAAACTGTTTCCCTGAAATGGCACCCGGGACTGTCTAGTTCTAAGGCATTGGGTGAAGTAAGCCGACAGAGAAGTTAATAGCGCATTCCTGTTAAAGGTTACCTTGTATCTGTTTTGCAAAAGTTGCTAAAGCATGAGTTGGGTGGTGCAATAGTGAGACTTTCCTATGCTCTCTTATTGGAACTCTGATTTAGTTTTCAGAGAATAAAAATTTAAGCCATTTGAAATTCTGAAAAGCATGGAATTTCCTTTTTGTTTTTCATTTTTTAAAAAAACTTCTTCTCCATCTAAGATATATTAAACATACAATATTTAAGGTATTATTTTGTGGATGCAAATTCATGAATTTGATTTTACACTTCTTATCCTTAATGTTTCAGGTATTGATCAACATGAATGCATGACTCCACAATTCATTTCACTATTTTTGCAGGGTACATTTCAATGTTAATTTGAAAGCTGGGACAGTTAACCTTTTCCCTTCCACTTAGTGACCCTCTTTTACCAGCTTTAGTTATTTTCTGTAGACTATTTTAAGAAAGAAAATGTACAGAAACATTTCTATTCACATGTCGCCAAAGCCCTCTTGTGGGATGAGGTTTAACTCTTTAACAGTGGCCCTTTGATAGCTAAAAATTTGATGTTCAGCAATTACTGCTTTTGAGAACTCCAAGTACACCCAGCATTGCAATTTTTGAAACAATCGGCTCTTTTCTCTGGGTCCATTTCTCATCTCGCTTGGCTCCCTGCAGAGATATGAGACAGGCCCTCTGTTTCTATTGAAGTAGACCAACTGACATTTATGGCCCAGCTGGAAGGAGAGAGGTGGATTGACTAATTCAGGCTTTCGTTTTTTTCCAGCTGCAAATGTGATATGGGTTTGTTATATTTGTTTAATCTTATTTCAGTCTCCCCTATAAAAATCCTGGTGGGAGAAAGAAAGCCAAGCTTCAGCATATGTGTTGAACTTGGAATAAGAAACTTTAATCCTTGGAAAAATGGTATTGTGTAAATTCCAGGTTGCAACTAATCACAATATATTCAGACAGTGGCAGGAACATTTTATTTTTCATTTTAATGTTCACTTCACATAATCTGCATTAAAGTGACCTTTTGAATGCCCATTTTCCTTAACTTTTCTTTAGGCTTATATTTGTTTTATCTGACAGAAACCCTACTGACATATGTGAAGTAAACCAGATGTTTTCTATTTACAGATGGTGCACCTGACAGTCAGAGGCTGAGCAGGTTTGCTGGTGGCCAGCTGTTTGCTCGTACCCTCAGCATCGGATGTGTTTTAACTGCAGAGAACTAATAAAGGGGTCCATGTATTGGGCACTTATGTGCTGGGCTCTGTGCTACATGCTCTAGGTTCATTAGTGGATTAAGGACTCACAGTCCTATCAGGTAAGTCTTCTTACTCAAGCCCACTGCTTTCTTGATGAGAAAACTGAGGATCAGAGCAGATAAATAGCTTTTCCAGGGTCACATAGATGGAAGTTAGAAAGTATACCTGAGGTGTCTGAATACAAATCACTGCTATGTCATATCACTTTGACCCAAATGTCGGGTGGGCACCCCTGCCACTTCTAAACAAGATTGACTCGAAACCCACGCCCATCCAAAACTCTGAGAAAAAGTCCGAGAGCATTGCACGTGCTCCTGGGGCATATCATCTTTTCAGGGCGGCCGTTCAGCTCCGCTTTGAGAGCACGGGCTCTGGTGCATGTTGTCTAACCTCCTGTGCCTCACCTGGGACGTCTGTACCCTGGAGAGCAGAACAGTTCCCACTGCAGAGGGCTGTCCTGAGCATGAAACTAATCCTTTCAGGTGTCTGTGGTGCCTCAGGACGGTCCTTAGTCCCTGGCCATGCTCGGGTGTCAGCCCTTATGATTAGTGTGGATGTCACTTCTGGACGGGCCCTCCTGCTTCAGTGAAATAAATTCAGTGTGCGGGTGGGCTCATCCCTGCAACCTGGGGCCCACTCCATCAAAGAACTCAGCCCTTTTGATTTCCATAAAACTTCTCCTATTTCTCCAGGCCTCTGTGTGTGTGTGTGTGTGTGTGTGTGTGTGTGTGTGTGCGCGCGCAGTAGGTGTTACCAAGAGTTTGAAGGACTCAGAGGGAAATTTATATCTTCACATCTCAAAAAAGCACATAATCTCAGTTGAGAATTGGATGCACTTTTTTTTAAAGTCCACTTTTTTCATGTCATATTTTTTGTCTCCTGCTAACCTGTCCTCACAGTCTCGTACCCTACCTTCTTAAGATGTTTTCATAAAGAAACAGTTTCCTAAACAGAATCCTGGGGCTGACTGTTAAGGTGATTTCTTTTAAACTTGAACACTGACTGACTTCAAGGAAGGGAAGGCTTGTTGTTGTTGCTGTTGGTCCTCCCCGCCTTCCCCCCTCCTCTCCGCTCCCCTCCTTCCCTTTCCTTCCTTTCCTTCCTTTTCTTTTCCCTCCTTCCCTCCCTCCCTTCCTCCTTTCCTTCCTTCCTTCCTTCCTTCCTTCCTTCCTTCCTTCCTTCCTTCCTTCCTTCCTCCTTTCCTTCCTTCCTCCTTTCCTTCCTTCCTTCCTTCCTTCCTTCCTTCCTTCCTTCCTCCTTTTCTTCCTTCCTTCCTTCCTTCCTTCCTTCCTTCCTCCTTTCCTTCCTTCCTCCTTTCCTTCCTTCCTTCCTCCTTTCCTTCCTTCCTCCCTCCCTTCCTTCCTTCCTTCCTTCCTTCCTTCCTTCCTTCCTTCCTCCTTTCCCTCCTTCCTCCTTTCCTTCCTT